>CM035594.1:54860097-54877457 GCA_020423425.1 Chrysopa pallens | reverse complement strand
ACTACTTAACCGATCTTAATTAATTTCCACATTGTCTGAATATTTGATTCGATCGATTTCTTTTCTTTGTAAGCTAGCAAGATTCGGATTATTACAATCGAAGTAAAATCGTTTGATCAACTGGGAAAATTGTTTTTTTCCAGTTGTATTTATTAAATTTAATATAATTTCGAAAAGATTAATGTTACGTAAAAAATTACGATGTTAGAATTATGCTTTTTTTATTTAAATGGAATAAAACTAGGTTTAAAGCTATAGATATTATCAGAGAGAACTCTTGGTTTTTTTCAAATAAATTTCGTTTTTTTGCTCCATTTTCCTAGATGAAAAATATCTTTTTTCATTTTTTAAATACGTATTTCGACCTCCAATACTTCAATATCATTGGGCGAACACTAAACGCGTGATAGAAACTGTTTGGTTGACGTGTAAAAATTTGAAAGATACTTGGAAAATATCGCATGTAACAAAATGACTTTGTGCAAACCGTCAACAAATTATCAAAGATTAACATCTCCACGGCGAATAATTACGACTACCTAATTCATACTGATTACTTTGTAGTCGAAATACATATTTTTAAAATACAAAAAAATTTTAATCTAGAAAATTGAGGCAAAAATTAATTTGGATTTATAGCTTCTATAATAAATTAATATTATTTTGCTGAAAAAAATCGACAAGCATTATTCGCAGCTCCTGTATTCATTTAAATTTTTATAATGAAATTATATATAATTATTATTCTTCAAATAAATATTCAATTTTTTATACAAAAATCAATAAAAAGTAAACAAACAAACGTGAATATCTGAGTTCGAGACAGTTTTATCTCATTTCCATATCGTTGACGTGATACAATGGTACAAGCAAATACAAAAATTTTATTAGTTTTTTTTTTTGTAAGATTAAAATCAATGCATTTTTCTCTCTATTTCTGTAGTAACAATAGCAACCAATATAAAATATTAGTCATAAGAAATAACATTTTCAAATATACTACTATACTGTATATAAAAAGTAATAAAAAATACAGTAATTCACTCATAAAACATTCACATCGTGGTCTTGTCGCGTCGTCAGTTTGTCACATGTTTGTCATATTGCCACTACATACCCGACAAGTTATAACTTGTTTTGTAGTTCAAGTAATTCATATGAACAACAACATAATACCTTGACAATAATAAGTTCACTAAAATTCTAAGAAATTTTGAAATGTAATAAATAATTACTGTATGAAATGAAAAAAAAAATACAAAAGAAAGATTAGAATTAATAAAATGATAGCAAGATTCTATTAAAAATAATCTCAGTATAAATAATTAAGGATAATTTTTACACGATAGCATAATTCGAAAAATAAAGTCAAACAGAAAGGGAGCATATAATTTTAAATTGCAGGGATTCAATCATCAGCAGATTGCCCTTTTACGTGACGGCTAAGCCTTTGACAGTTTATGTGAGAAAATAGATCGATTTTACCTCGAATTACTGAATTTTATATCATAGTGTCGATATGGTTTAATTAACAGACTTATAAAAAGAAGGTTCTTAACTGCCTTTTTATTATTATTATTTTTTTAATGTTATTTTTTAACATTTTTTTACTTATGTCATAAATGTATAAAATTATGTTTATAAATGCATATGTGACATTTATTTATATGCGGCTCGCTTAAAAATGTATCAATAATGAATAACAAGCACGCAAAAAAATTTGCTTTATTGGAATAAATTGATGAATTTATAAAAATTAGTGCGAAGGGTTTTTAATGTCCTTGATAAGGAAATAGTTTTATCAGTTAATTAGATTAGATTAATTGGCTGTCTTTTTAAAAACCGAGTAATAAGTATTTTATACAACGTCATAGAAAAATCTTCCTTTATCATCTTTTCTGTATAATAATAGCTCTAGTTATCTTATGTTGAGTCTACCATTTTATTTTTTTGCAAATAATTCATAATCTAAATCTTGCAAATCATAATCTAAAATTCAATTCTCCGGGGGCAATATACCAAAAAACATTAAATAAGTTATAGATTAGACTGTTTTTAAGCATAATGTCCAACAAACATATGCTTTCTTATACGTATATCAGTTTTGTTAGCATAATATTAACTTTACATCGTTAACTATCGTTTACTTACATAACATTGATAAAAAAGTCCCGTTCGATCGGCTGTTGGTTTGTAAAATGATTGATATCCGATACTAGTTAATATAATAATATTGTGTATACGTGGTTTTATTCATGGACATCTTATTGATGGATTGACTGTATAGTGTAAATGGTCACGACCTCTAATACTACTCAGAATTTTCTGGTGGAGGATTGAAATCTAAGAATTGCATTCGACAACAAAATTAAAATTAGAGTTGATATTGTTTAATTGTCAAGAAATTGTAAATTAACTCATCGAAAATAATCATAAAATGGACAAAATAAATTTGAAATTAGTAAAAGTAGTGTAACATCAAATTTTACATTTATTAATAAAACATTTTATTAATATGCCTCTGCCTCTCTGTTAGCCTGTCTACCCCTTAATAAATGTTTTTAAATCAGCTGATTGTGCAACGGATATTATAACAAAAAATAAATTTATGGTTTTTTCCAAGATGTGTAATCAAAGTCTACCAAGTAAATAAAATAATCTTGCAGAAAGATGCAATATGAAAATTTAAAAAAAAATTTTTTTTTAATTATTTTTCTACAAGATTATTTAAAATAACACCTAGTAGAAGAGCTTCTTCACGGTGCTCCTGTCCTGTTATTGAGAAATAATCTACTCCACGGTTATTTTTCAATCCATCAAAAGCATTCCAGTGTTATACAACCATGGTTCTCTTCTTCAACCATATAAAAACACGTGATCATCATCATCCTCTCTTTTCTTATTACGTATTGTGTAGGCCTGTTGCCCTGGTTGTGACTTGTATTATGTACACACATCTTGTATACTTTTAATTAATAATATTATGTATGATGTTGTTTATATATTTATTATGGTGGTTAAAATAAAAACAAATAATACAAATATATATTATTCTGTTGTTTCATTCTTTTAAATTAGATGATATTTACTATGACAAATACAGTGGTAATTGTTTAATTAATAAATATTGTTAATTGATATTTATTTTTACCATATTTGGTCATCAAATTTCAAGTAAGTTTTATTAACATTTATTATTTGTTTTTGTAATTTTTACATTTCAATTAATTTATGTAATTAACTTTGAAAATGAAGATTTCTCATAGTAAATTTTGTTTATAAAATTTATTTTCAATATATATAAATATTCTCAAATTTTGATGTAATACATTTTTATCAATGTAAATAATGTTTTAATTTATGTCCGGAAATGCTTCCGTATTAAAGATTTCTCATATTAATGTTGTAAATTTCATGTATGCATGGTTCTTTTTATATAATTATTGCTTTGACAAAAATCTACCAGATATTTACGTTAACTAGACTTTTATAAGTAAATAGTTTAAAATAATAACGGATAGTCAACATAGCTGTTTTGACAACAAATTAAACATTTTCTAACTATCGTAATAGACCAGGGTAAGAAGCCTTTAAAAATGGGTAAAAGTGGAAGAAAAAAAAGTTATAGTAGGATAAAACCCATTGGAAACGGAAGAGAATATAACAAAACAAGTTTATACAGAAAGGAAAAATAATTTATGGGTCATCTGTGGTCGGGGAATGAAGGGGTGAGTTTTTAAATGTGAAACATGGTTTATCTCGATTTCCGGTAAAACTACAAACCCTATGGAAAAAGTTAAATGGTAAAGTTGTAGGTAATAAGAAAATCTACAAACTTTTGTATTTATTCATCCTACTAAAATTTTTATCTTTATATTTTTATCGAAAGCTAAGTTTAAGTTATATATTGGGAAAACACAAAATTTTGAGGAAAATTTCATAATTTATTTGCGTTCATTGAACTTTGGTCTATTGAAAATAAAGTGTTAATTATAATAATAAATAAAAAAAATCAAGATAATATTTTATTTAAACATTTTCATCAATCAATGGACGACTGACTTTCTCTTGATGATATATCAATAATTGAAAGTAACAACAATAATGTACAAGAAAGTCTTAGTATTTCATAAATTCTTTATTTCCTTTTTCAATTAATATCAATTTTTTTTTTTAAATATAATTAATCACTAATTAAATGTTAAAAGCAATTTAAAATGTACTAATCAAAAGTAAAGTGAATAAAATTACAAATTAACATAACAACGAAATATTATATTGCTTAATATACTTTTTAACATTTTTTTTTCTGTGAATAATATTATTTTAATACAGTAAAACATCTTTATATAATGCATTAAGAAGTTGCATTAATCACTTTAATTGAAGCGCCTTTACTTCACTCACGAACATTGATTTGAAGTTATTTTTTTTAAATCTTTACAAATAAGCAAGATATGGACATTCAAAATTCCTAATTAGACAAGGAAGAAAATACATGATTTATGACGTCATTTATCTTGTCTCCATATAAATAACATGTTAAACATCATTTTCAAGAATGAGATGGATAAATAATCTTTGATAACTTATGACTTCTTTGTTTTTGAATGAATTTTAATTTAATTTTCAAGTTATGTTATAAAATTTTCATGCAACTACCCTATTCCTCTTTTAATTGATTGGATCACTATGGTGTAACATTTCATACTTTAGTTTTACTGTACTGTATATAAAACATAATATAAATTAAGGAAGATGATACATTCAATGAAAGGTTTGTCACTCACGATCCAATGAAACAAAACACAAATATCTATTTATATACAAGTTTTTATAATATTTTATTGTTGTATATTTTTCAATACAATCATTAATTCCTCTCAACCAATAGCATTGTGATCAGATCGCGACTGTAACCTATCACGAAATCATGATAGATAGTTAAATACAAAAACATACTATGTATAGCAAATCGTTATTGCTTTGTAAATGTATATTGATTCTATACTAGTAGTTCTGTGAACTACAGTCCTCACTCAAAACTAAATTTAAATTATTATAATACGTACACAAAATTTAGAAGATTGAAGTGACCCAATCCAAAACGTCATCTTAGGCAAATCTAATATGATTTGCCTAATTTGTCAAAATATTATATGTATTCAATATAAAGAAAAAAGAATAAAAACACTTATTAGTTAGTGGTAAGAGAACCTGATTTCGAATTATAAAGTTCCGTGTTCGAAACCGGTTATTAATTTTTATACTCGGGATACATAATATGCCAGAGTACATTAATTTTATTCCAAAGTTTGTAACGTTACCTAATATTGACCGCACTAACAAAATTTTGGTATAGGTATTCATTGAAACACCTAATTAGTCTATTTCCGATTGTCCGTCCGATCGCCATCACGATAACTCAAAAACAAAAAGACATAGCGGTCTCAAATTTTTATGTCGTATTCTTTACATAAAGAGTGGGTTTAAGTTTGTAAATGAGCAAAATCGATCCAATGGATCCTTGATTTTAAAACTATAAAAGACATTTTTTCGTAAAGTTTTAGAGTTCTCCACAATTTTAGCTCAAATTTGGCAAATAAACACATAAATGTAATAACTATGTAGACCGGATATTTATAGTATTTTATGAATGCTAATTAAAAATAACCCAAACAATGAAATGTCAATCATATGTCGAGTATCTAAACAATTAAGTCTGTTAGTTGTTATCTTCACTTGTATTCCATATTTAGAAAAAAAGGTGATCTTACTTGAAGGAGCAAATGAAAATTTTCACAAAAAATAGTGAATTTTCTGAGTGTGCCTATCAAATTTCGCCAAAATCGATAAAGACGTCCGGAAATTACTGCGGAACAAACATAGATAGATAGATAAATAAAATAAAAAATCGTCTAATAATTCCGTAGACCTCACTTTGTTCGGTCAATAAATTGTTTGAAGTTATATGAAAACCACATAATAAAATGCTGATAAAAATAAATAATGTTTTTATCTTATATTTATTGTATTCATCATTTTATAAAATTACTTTGTTGTTTAATAAAATAATAATTGTAAATAACAAAATTGTTTTTTATTGCTTGGCTTTTAAATAGTTTTATATTATCGAATCGATTAATTATCGATTGTAATAAAAATTAATATGTTTTTCTTATCCTACAATTAATCATTATTCTATTTATTTATTTTTTTTTAATCGTTATTGTTGACTAAAATGTTCAAAAATATGATGCATAATTTTAAAATTAATATATCCGCGCTTCTCGATTCAAATGTTACCATCCTCGTATAATCAAAGAATCGAGCGAAAAGTGCACGAGGTGATAATATCTCTATCGATTATTGTATGAATTTTCTCCGAATTATAATTTTATTATCTATCTCCTATTAAAATATTTAATAATTATTTCTATGTTTGGTGCTAAAATAAAATAAACAAAATTCAGGAAATGTTATTCGATCTGGTTGCTATGACGTGAACATTAAAAAATTGTCCAATCAACCCGTTTTAAAATAAATAATTGTTTTAGTTATTTTTCGATTTATCCCAAATCTGCAGTAGAAGAAAACTTAAAATAACTTTTTTTTCTTTGTTTTAAAATGCATGTAATTTATTTGCATAATTACAGATTTTAATTTACTTTTTTAGTCACCTTTTTACTACCAAGGTTATTAATGACTACAGTATACATCAACACCAGCACACTATGTTTCCATGTGGGATCAGTGTATCACTCATCCAAATACTGACTGTGTTTAACTTTCGGGATCGATAATCTAACATTGACAACGATTTTTTCATTTTTCATAATGGGAACCACAGTAAATTTGAACTTTGTTTCCTAAAAAGATATCTAATTTTTTTAAATTGTTTTATTATAATTAATTGTTGATAATATTTTAAAGATTTTTTCAGTTCACTGACTCACTGATAAAAATATTAAATATTATATTATGCGTTGATAAAACTATAATTATTTATGATATCAAACATAAGAAAATGATTAAAGTGAAATCAATCAATGGTTGTATTGTTGATAGCGAAATGGAGGTAGCCCATTGAAACAATTTATTTTTATGGAGGCGGGAATCAAAACTGTTAACTCGGCTAACTGTGTACATTACGATCAGCAACATAGCTGTATGACCTACCAAGGTCAAAAAATGATTAATCATAGAAAATTTTCGAATTTTATCTCAAAATAAGTCTAATGTTTTAAGGCAATCTTAGTTAGAAGTTAAATGTCTATTCTTTTTGGCAATGCCAAATTGTCATACGTCAGTCTAAACAATCAGGAGAAGTTATATCCATAACGGCGATACGATGGAATATCCTACTTGACTCTTTCCGAATTTTTAACATAGGGCCGAGATCTAACATCCCTTTGGCTGGCATCAAGTACACAGCATGAATTTTGTTTTAACTATTAATATTCAGTTTTCTTGTTTTTGGTAAGAACGTTGTAAGCTAATTACAGTTAAAGCATTCTCTCCATAAACTTTAATAACCATTCGATGCTTTTTCAATTCCAAGTTCATCGGTAAATGCAACATAACTAACAAAAAATTTGAATATTTAACACAGTTTAAACCAAAGTTTTCTATGAAATCCAAAACAAAATAAACGGAATATTATTTACAAATGTATTTATCTCCCTGAAAGCAACGAACTTAATTATTACTATGAGACCATGACAGCCAGAGACATGCCAAAATGCAGACATTTTTAATAATTAGCATTCATAAAATATTCGAAATATATAGTCTATACAGTTAAAATTGAGTTTGTTCATTAATATGTATTATAATTATATATGTGTTCGATAAGTTTGAAATGAAATTGTGGCGAATCTAAACAGTTTACGAAAAATGTTTCAACGATTATTTTGAACAAATAGACATTTGTTGTGATAATACTCGAGATGTACTTCATTGATCAATTTTACTCAGGGAATTAAACACATGTTTTTACGTGTAGAATATGTCTTAAAAATATCAAATTGCTACTATCTCTTTTTGTTTTTGAGTTAACATTATCAACTTAATAAAATTAAAAAAAAAAATAATTTTGAAACAAGCTCATTTAGATTAGAAATATTTATGAAACAATTCCTTACTCTTGTTTTCATTTATAAAATTCATTAGTATCGCTTGAAGAATTAGATAATTTTTATATTATTTCTTTTAAAAATTCGTTTTATAATCTTTAAAAAAAATTACTATGTTGGTGAATCATTCTGTTATCTATACCAACCACTACTAGTGGTTGTTGGTTAATTACCTTTTGTTGGTAATTATGGTTTTTTTATTTTTTGTTAAACTGATTTCTCTATTCAAGGTAAAAAATTAAATGGTTATACAATTCATATACAAAATCAAATAAAAGAATTATGTAGCCACTGCTTAAACTGCTGCAACAAGGTAAAATTACCATTCTTGAAATTAAAAATAATTGTTTATAATTAATTTATAATAAAATTATTATCATTGAATTAGCAAAATAAATATGTGAGAAATTAATAATAATTTTAAGTAAAAGTAGGATTTTTATATCTTTGTACAAGGTGTCACCACTCTAATCATAAATAGTATGTATTGGAATCTTAAGAAATATTTTCATATGAATTTGGAATGTGGCCTAATAATCTGAGGTTTTAAGGATTAATGGGAATGAAACTGGGTTTATCCTACGTGAAAAATAATTGTTTTTCTTGAATGGAGATAATTGTGAAGAGGTTTCCTACTGGTGGTCACGATTTTAAAAAATTTGCTTACACAATTGATTACCAATATCATATGTTACCAAGTATTTTTTTTTTATATTCATAATTTTTAAAATAAACAAAACAAAATGTAGTTCATATATTTACGAATCTGTTTATTATTTTTCTTTTTTTACTGAAATTGTGTGTCGAACTCCAGTTATATAAAACATTTCGAACAAAAAATTTATCGTATTTGAACCTTTCCTCGAATTCAAGTGAACGGTTTTGTCTTTTAACGAACTTAGTTTTTATATCCATAACACACAATAAAAATTTTAATGTATTTTCTCTTTTCATTTGATGGCAAATTTCAATGAAAGTCCCAATAGTTTTTCACCACTTAATTTGTTTGGAATTGATTCATTGTGTAAGCTAAGTGTCCCAGTTTTGAAACAAAAATGTTTTTAAAACTAAATAATTTCGTGCTCATGATAAAACTGTGTTTTAATGTCGATGGGCTGTCCTATACTGAGTGCATATTAATAATCATTTCATCATTACAATAGAAAATTGTTTAGGTCAAGTTATTTTGTGTTCAGTATCTATATACAAATTTTTTTTACATATTTTATAAATGACTTATTATACAAGGGATTATTTTGTAATTACTTTGTGTTATTATATTGTGTTAAATAAATAAAAAAAATTAAAAACTTTTAATTAATAATTTAATTTCATTAAGAAAAAATACATGTTAAAAACACAACTTTCTCAAATTCTTATCTTGAAATATTAATTCTATAACAAGTTATTGTTACTAGGCTCAGTATGGTACGATTTTGTTCATTAAATTTTTTTTAAATTAGGAAAATGAAAGGAAATTTAACTTCTTCAGTTTTAAATGAAAAAAGCTAAGATTATTTCTTTTTAAATATTTTTACATAAAAATGAATTTCCACAAATTTAGAATCGAAACAATTAATAATTAACTCTCTTAACGTTCGACGTTCATATGGGGTCCAGTAGACTCCAGTATGTGTTTCTTACCTAATTTGATCTTAAATTGTGTTGAATCTAAACTATTTTCGAAAAAAATGTTTGAAACAGAAGTTATACGTTTTGAAGAAACGGACATTTTTTGGTCCTAAATTTTTCTTCTCTAGTTCAAAAGGTGGGTGATTCAATAGAACTATTTTGCTCATTCACGAAGTAATTCTTACTTTTTAGATATAGAATACAGCGCCAAAATGCTCGCTATCTATTTTATGTCGATGACAGACGGATGAACATGAGATAGGCTAATTACGTTATTTTATGAATACCTATATTAAATTTTTATTTTGTGCCTTGGATATTTGCTGGTATTACAAACTTAACACAAATTAATATAATCATAGTCTATTTTGTCGAGTGTAATAAATATGCAACTCGTAAATGATGCTTTTGACAAACATTCATTTAACTTAGTTTGTTTCTTTCGTACATACAAGTTTTTTATTATACAAAAAAAGCAAATAATATATTATTTCCAGAATCCACTACAAATTATTTTAACGATGGCAATAAATATATTTTCTGAGCACCACAATGATTTATGTGTAGTCATTTATTGGTGAGTCAGTGAAAAATTTATTACATTTAAATTTGTATTATTTTAAGATGATTACCAATACGAAAAAAACTTTTAATCGAGACACATTGTGTAATACAAATTTCTCTGACGTGAAATTAATTTGATCCTAAATATAATTAATTTTTTCCTAAATATAATGCCAAAGCCATTAAAGCACGTTTTTTTGAAGCTATGGAAGAACATTACAGTTTGGAAAAAATATACTTTTTATATATGTGATATTTATTAATAACAAATTTACCAAAAACTCTAACATATTCCATTTTATTATAATAAATTAGAATAAGGTTTCAGCAGTTAGTATTATTATAATAATATGATAAATAAATATTTACAGAGCCGTGACTAATCGCCATTATACTCTAAATACTTGCTTACTTATTTATAATAGTTTGATTTTGAAGTTTTTTGATGACTAATCCACACACAAAAAATGTATATTTACGTAAAATATCAAAAAAGTTTTCGCTACAAATATCTACACAAACAAATTAAAAATGTTTGATTTTCTTTTACGAACAGTTTTCATATTTGAAGTGTTGTTTTGTCTTGTTAG
Organism: Chrysopa pallens; assembly: GCA_020423425.1. Lineage (NCBI taxonomy): Eukaryota > Metazoa > Arthropoda > Insecta > Neuroptera > Chrysopidae > Chrysopa > Chrysopa pallens. The sequence continues at coordinate 54,866,536 of CM035594.1, read as the reverse complement.
TTGTTTTCGATTTGAATCTTTATTCATTCTTTTTATAAACAACAGACAATTGCACAAAACAAGTCAATAAATAGGCTGGTGCATATGAACGGAAGGGGAAGGGTTTTGCAGCTATGGCTGACTTAATAAGGAATTATCCCAGTATTTACTTTGTGCAAACCAAATGGAAATCCATAGAAAACCATTGGTAAGTAAGGATAGCAGGCATCCGATACTAATGATGCCTCCCGAATATCACTGAGGAACTGAAACGGTTCAGGATGTGGTATACACTTGATACTTAGAAGTACATTTAAATAAAAGTTATTAAATTACAGCATTCAGTTTCCCAGTTGAATCGACGCAAAATCAAAGACCAAAAAAAAATTTCGGATTTCGTAAGATGTACGCATGCGTAATAAAACCTATTTTTTACATTTATGTATCCGGGATAGAAGGTTTTCTTGTTGACTCAAAGGAGGGGATTTCTAGTCTTAATGTGCGAATAGAAGTCTAAAGATCTCCACAATTATGTCCAAACATAATTGTTTGTACACTTCGCTTTTTGTACACTTTACAAAATTGAGGTAGAGGAAGATTTGAATAAATGTGGAATTTTCCAATTTATTAATAATTTTGCCAGATATAATAAACCTAATTTTACAATATAAAATCCCGATGTTATAACAAAATTGTTCATAACAAGAAACTAAGCTAGATTTCGTGTTGGGCAACCTAGAACTTTTGATCACAGGAACCAAAAACCACATCAATTTTTATATACCTGTAACTAAAAGAAGGTAAACTGTATATAGATTTCATACTATTCCGTATCGTCGTCCTGTGCTTAATAAGTTCTGTTTGAAATATAAATTTGTCTTCCAGTTGCCCAAATATCCTTTTATACATAGACTTATTAACGCAAAACTTTTGGCATGGATTTTTTAAACTGATTGCATAACAGAATTTTATATGATACATTTTATTTAACATAACCCATCAAAGAAATAATATACCACCTATTAAGATTAATTGGATTTTTATCATTCAAGGTTAATGTTAGAAGTAACAATTTTTGTTATATTTTAATATATTTAAATGTTCAGCAGAAAATTTTTGAGGTCAGGCATATATGGGTATAATATATATACTGTCTGCTTTTATTTTTATGTTAATTCAAAATTTTTAACTCTGTTTTCTGTTATAAAACCTGTTATATTTTTAGGTTTTTTTTTTTCCAAACACAACAATTTCACTTTTTTAGATGTTTATCATCGCATTTTAGTAGATTTAGTAGTACACACGGTACTCAAAAAGTTAGAATAAATTTTTAATATCTAAATATTAACCAATTTTAGAGCAAAGATACTGTGTAGTGTAGCATCGTTCAGTTTTTATTTTGGAGACAATAAAAAACAATTTCACGATTTTCACGATGAATTTTTATTTGTCTTATGGACGCAATCTACTTTCAGAATATACAAAGACGACATCAAATCATACAACTTTTTTATTCTGGGGCAGAAACCAGGCGTTATCGATATGTTTCCTATATGAAAATCGGATTTACTTCGAACTAATTCCAAAATAAAGTCGCTTTATTTAGCATACAGTACTCAAAACTAAACACGAACGAATAACAGGCTTTTCGAAGATCACATTTACAAATTTAATCAAATTCTATTTTGAGCTAACCGTGGAACCACCAACATACGTTCATTAAAAAAAAAATGAACTATTAAAAACGCAATTATCTTCCGCTCTACCGTATATGTATTTTTTTTTTTTTGCTTTGATTATAAATACAAATTTATACATCATGATAAAATTTACAGATGATTCGCATTGTTTTATTGCATTATTCACATAAACCTATAAAAAAAAGTAGTAATATTTCCGTACATGAATAATATGACGTGTTTTAAAATAAAAATAAAAAAATATAGTTTTTTTTTTGTTTTAATAATACATTTTTTTCAACTCAAAAACCACAAAATATTAAATTTAATCCAGTATAAAATTTATCCAATTATACGTATGCAGATAACAATATTAACGTAGGCGGTTGAGAACATTAAATAATGGTTACTTTTTTTATATTTTTAAATAAACTTGTCAAGTGTGTGAATTTTATTTGTTTACTAATAGCATTGTCCGACTTGCTTCACACGTGCCGTGTAATGAAGGCCCTATATTGGTCTCATTTTTCCTTAGGATGTTAATTTCCCTTAGGATGTTATAATTGGTTGATTCATTTTGAATATTTCGACTTGTCTTTATTTTCCTGACTATAAACAAATATTTTAATGCAGTTTACAAAAAAAAAAAAATACTAATTGAAAAATAATATTAATTCATGAATATTTAAAATGAATTGTCCTTCATAAAATTTTATTTAAAGAGGTGTATATTTATTTTAATAACTTTATTTGTAGTTATTACACATTTTGAAAGTACAAATTATATTATCATCAACACTGAAATTTCTTGATGGAGAATATATTGGCGATGATTTATGGTGGGTGGTGATTATACAAAGTGTCCCACTATGGACTAAGAGCTCGTAGAAAATTTTAGTAAAGTTTTGTCTGTATGACCGTCAAGTATGTGTGAAAACTTTTAGACGTATATATCATTTTTAATAGTATATTTTTTACACAATTAAAATAAAAGCCTTTTACGCGAAAAAAAAAAAAGATTTTAACATTATTTAAATAATAATTTTAGCATTAAATTTTTGTGACTAATTGGTTTATTACAAAATTCTATATTTTGTATATATTATTCAAAAATAATTCAAAATAATGGATCCAGAACGTCTAAAAGTTTTCACACATACTTAAATAAATATATATATATATATATATATATATATATATATATATATATATATATTTATTTATTTATTTATACGTTGTTGTGAGCTACATAAATGGCCTATTTTAAAAAAAATGGGCGAAAACGAATTATTGAGTTATTATTAAATGTTTTCAAATACAATTTTTCAAACTGTAGAAGAAAATATTAACTCGTTTATTTGTTTTCTTAAATTATATCCGATGGGGGCGACACTCTTTAGATTCATTACTTTGGTATGCGCGCAAGTATGCTTTTTCTATCTCTTTTTCAATTGAAATGCAACTATAAAATAATTGCACAATAAATTATAAATTGGTTTATCATAGTATATCCTCTGTGTTGATTTTTAGAAAGTGAATTTATTAATTTGAAAAAAGAAGAAAATAAAATGAATTAATTTAAGCGTGGTTTAAGTTCATAATTATTATTTTCATTTATTGTTAAAGGGTCATGAAACGGGTGATTTGTTGTCGATTGTGGATTGAAACATTTTGATTTGTTTATAATCACGGATTTCTTTATAATGAATTATATTTAGGTGATTTTGGCAGAAAAATACAGAAGTAATTTTAAATCACGCCTCGTGGTGGATATGATCTTTATAGGCTCAATCGGTAATTTACTGAATAATTATCCTTTTTGTTTGGAAAGTTTTTTAAAAAAATCACTAGATATCTCCGCTCCGGTGCTATCTATGTTCAAGTGTACTATGGATTCAAAATAAAAATAGTACCACCTCAAACTAGGAAATTCAGGTATATGGAAAATATGTTTTTTAAATAAACAATCTAATTTCTCAGCAATTATTTAACTAATCAATTTTTTCAAAAGTTATAATTTAAAAAATTGCGACTTATAAAAGGTTTTTTTTTGTTATTTGGAAGAAAACTTTGAACTGATTTTTATTATGTGTATGTCGAGTATCTAGACAATTAACACTGTTAGTTATTATTTTCACTTGTTAAAAATTAGATTTAAATGTCGTATTTTTTTATTGTTGCGAAGTATACAAATTTTTAATTTTAATTACAAATTAATGACAATTGTTAAATCAAAATCTTGACTTTAATATATTCTACTTTATTTGCTCAATTAATTATATAATCAAAGGTAATTCTCACGATATTATAAATTCTATTCTTTTATTACGTGGCAATAAAAACTAGTAAATATTGAATAATCATTAACATTGCGAGAAGTCTACATCACAATATAAATTACAGCTATGAAATCAGGTTCAAGATAAATATAACATTTTTCGATCCAAGGATAAAACACACATTTCGGTACAATCTGAATGACTCATTTCTTTAAAACATATGTTTTTTGTTGTATTCAAAACATCTTTGTTTTGAAAATATTTTTGTATTCTTATCTCTCGACAAGTCAAAATTTATTATTTAATCTGAATTTTTTTTTTATTCATAGCCTTAGATAGCATTCAGTCAATTATAAAAATGCATAACACTGAATCATTAAAATGGGGAGAGGAATATTATCAAAAATTGTATTTAAACACGTATGTTGAATAAATTATATTTTAATAAATACTTTGGAGCCTCCATTAATTTTTATTCTATAAGAGTATATTTGTTTTTGTCTAAATAGGAAATATTGACAAAATTTTGGGTATAGATATTTATAGAATCACCAAATTAGTCTATTTCCGTTTCTCTGTCCGTCTGTTTTCAAGATAACTCAAAATTTAAAAAATAATAGCGAGCTGAAATTTTGATTTTGCACGTAAAAAGTAAGATCATGTTCGTGAACAAGCAAAATCGGTCCATTGGGTCTAATAGAACCATGACCCAGCTTTTGAACAAAAATGAAAATTTCAAATGCAAAAATAAATTTTTTTTTTTGGAAATTTTTTTTTGAAACGTTTTTTCTTGAATTTATGGGATTTTCCACACAAATTTAGGTAATAAACACATATATAATTACAATAAATATTATATATTTATAACTATGTAGACTGGATATGTATAGTGTTTTATGAATGATAATGACTTTCAAACATTGATACTAAACCATATACCCAGGATCTAAACAATTAACTCTGTTAGTTATTATGCTCAATTGTTTTATCGTGAGTTAAATTACTTCTCTTGATATTGTAATTCATAAAAGTTTTGTTTTATAGGTTATGTTGAAAAAGACATAAATAATTTTACGAGTATTATTTCAATTCAATTCAAATTTAATATATATCAATATTTCAATTCAAATTTTTTATTTTGCGGTTTTACAATTATGTTTTTTAGGATGTTTTCTAACCCCAGAATATTTATGGAAAACACTTCTGATTAAATTGATTTATTATTTCCTGCATTTATGATCTTAAATGAAAATATGTATTTTAATTAATGAACTATTATTATCTACATAAATAACCATAGTCTCCAAGGTAATCCAGTGTGGTTTCAATTTATTCTTTTTTTGTGCTGTTTAATTTCCTATTGAATGATCAACAATTGTATTTTATTTGTATGAATCATAAATTTAATTGATAAATTTTTTTTTTTTTAATATCTCTTTTTTATGACATTACTTGTGGCGCTAAAAAATTTTATTTCCTTTAGAGTAAGATTTTATATTTTCTTTATTAGAAAAATTCTTATATGTATTTACAATAATTTATGTAACATAAGAAATTATTTTAATTTTTTTAACTTGGGAATAAATCTCATTAATTACATTAAGGTGCATTTTTCTATGAGCAAACAATGTCTGTTAGTCTGTTTCAGGAACTATGAGTTCTCGTAGTTTTTGGTGAGATCAAAAGCCTCCAAATGTATAGAACTGTTTTACAAGATTCTAAAATTTCTGGTTTTTAAGACAAGGTAAACATGAACTTGAAGTTATTTTTTTTTAAACTTAGACAAAATATAGACGTTCAAAATGCTTAATTAAAAAAAGAAGATTTTCATAAATGACGTCATAATGATTTTACATGTGTGTTCATCTCCATAATGATATTACGATATCGATGTCCATGGCACTTATACAACACTTTCCTACAAAATTTACCATAAATAATGTTAGTATGCAAAAATTAGTTGATTGTGAATAAAAATGTTATATAAATTATATAAATATTTAAAAAATTTGTTGTGTGATTTTTCCGTAGAAAATAACCGCTTATCGTAGGAGGGGGGGGTCACCCTTAAAAGTATTTTACAAGAGAGAGATGATGAAAAACAATCTAGGTTATAACATATTCGTATTTGAATTAATTTTAATTTAATTTTCGAAGTTTCACTTTGTGATGGGTAAAATAGCAAATTTTTGTATTGCATCTTCCCTATTATACTAAATTCAGTATCAGTGAACTTGTATATGTTCATGTGACAACTTCTAGACTAACAAGCTCCGTTATTTTTCAAATAATAGACAAAAAGGTAAATTAAGTTTTTTTATTTACAATGCTATACTTTACAACTTTTATTTGAAACTTTTCTAATTCTTACACTTTTTGAATAATTGTAATGAAACATTTTTCTCAAATTCAAAAGTTTTTAACATGCAAGTTTGATTTCTGTCAATAGCGTGGCTACTGTACTTGCATGCTTTGATTGATTACTAAAAAAAAATGTTAGCA
>CM035594.1:54721677-54859997 GCA_020423425.1 Chrysopa pallens | reverse complement strand
AAATATTGGATCCGTAAAAATTATAAGTACACGTCCTTTGAAATTGATCCTTATAAATTTTCGATGTATTTATAAGTGTACTGAAACACCCAATAGCACAAATATTAGGAATTAAATCCTTTGAGCTTTCGATGTATTTACGGACGTACCAAAACTATCAGTGAATCTATTTGAGAATGCAACTCAATGCATTTACACCATAAGTTTTCGGGTGTATTGACTGAAATAATCACAGTCGAATTACTTTTGGAAAAGATCACGAAATGTGCCATAAGCTTATAAGCATCAAAACCTGTAAATTATTTTGAAAATCCTGAAAAAAATTATTTCCTAAATATTGGATCCGTAAAAATTATAAGTACACGTCCTTTGAAATTGATCCTACTGAATTTTCGATGTATTTATAAGTGTACTGAAACACCCAATAGCACAAATATTGGAAATTAAACCCATTGAGCTTTCGAAGTATTTACGGACGTACCAAAACTATCAGTGAATCTATTTGAGAATGCAACTCAATGCATTTACACCATAAGTTTTCGGGTGTATTGACTGAAATAATCACAGTCGAATTACTTTTGGAAAAGATCACGAAATGTGCCATAAGCTTATAAGCATCAAAACCTGTAAATTATTTTGAAAATCCTGAAAAAAAATTATTTCCTAAATATTGGATCCGTAAAAATTATAAGTACACGTCCTTTGAAATTGATCCTACTGAATTTTCGATGTATTTATAAGTGTACTGAAACACCCAATAGCACAAATATTGGAAATTAAACCCATTGAGCTTTCGAAGTATTTACGGACGTACCAAAACTATCAGTGAATCTATTTGAGAATGCAACTCAATGCATTTACACCATAAGTTTTCGGGTGTATTGACTGAAATAATCACAGTCGAATTACTTTTGGAAAAGATCACGAAATGTGCCATAAGCTTATAAGCATCAAAACCTGTAAATTATTTTGAAAATCCTGAAAAAAATTATTTCCTAAATATTGGATCCGTAAAAATTATAAGTACACGTCCTTTGAAATTGATCCTACTGAATTTTCGATGTATTTATAAGTGTAGGTACTGAAACACCCAATAGCACAAATATTGGAAATAAAACCCATTGGGCTTTCGAAGTATTGACGGACGTACCAAAACTATCAGTGAATCTATTTGAGAATGCAACTCAATGCATTTACACCATAAGTTTTCGGGTGTGTTGCCTGAAATAATCACAGTCGAATTACTTTTGGAAAAGATCACGAAATGTGCCATAAGCTTATAAGCATCAAAACCTGTAAATTATTTTTAAAATCCTGAAAAAAAATATTTCCTAAATATTGGATCAGTAAAAATTATAATTACACGTCTTTTGAAATTGATCCTTATAAATTATCGATTATGTATCCCTAGTGTACTGAAACACCCAATAGCACAAATATTAGGAATTAAATCCTTTGAACTGCGATGTATTTACGGACATACCAAAACTATCAGTGAATCTATTTGAGAATGCAACTCAATGCATTTACACCATAAGTTTTCGAGTGTATTTACTGAAATAATCACAGTCGAATTACTTTTGGAAAAGATCACGAAATGTGCCATAAGCTTATAAGCATCAAAACCTGTAAATTATTTTGAAAATCCTGAAAAAAATTATTTCCTAAATATTGGATCCGTAAAAATTATAAGTACACGTCCTTTGAAATTGATCCTACTGAATTTTCGATGTATTTATAAGTGTACTGAAACACCCAATAGCACAAATATTGGAAATTAAACCCATATTGAGCTTTCGAAGTATTTACGGACGTACCAAAACTATCAGTGAATCTATTTGAGAATGCAACTCAATGCATTTACACCATAAGTTTTCGGGTGTATTGACTGAAATAATCACAGTCGAATTACTTTTGGAAAAGATCACGAAATGTGCCATAAGCTTATAAGCATCAAAACCTGTAAATTATTTTGAAAATCCTGAAAAAAATTATTTCCTAAATATTGGATCCGTAAAAATTATAAGTACACGTCCTTTGAAATTGATCCTACTGAATTTTCGATGTATTTATAAGTGTACTGAAACACCCAATAGCACAAATATTGGAAATTAAACCCATTGAGCTTTCGAAGTATTTACGGACGTACCAAAACTATCAGTGAATCTATTTGAGAATGCAACTCAATGCATTTACACCATAAGTTTTCGGGTGTATTGACTGAAATAATCACAGTCGAATTACTTTTGGAAAAGATCATGAAATGTGCCATAAGCTTATAAGCATCAAAACCTGTAAATTATTTTGAAAATCCTGAAAAAAAATATTTCCTAAATATTGGATCCGTAAAAATTATAAGTACACGTCCTTTGAAATTGATCCTACTGAATTTTCGATGTATTTATAAGTGTACTGAAACACCCAATGGCACAAATATAAGGAATTAAATCCTTTGAATTGTCGATGTATTTACGGACGTACCAAAACTATCAGTGAATCTATTTGAGAATGCAACTCAATGCATTTACACCATAAGTTTTCGGGTGTATTGACTGAAATAATCACAGTCGAATTACTTTTGGAAAAGATCACGAAATGTGCCATAAGCTTATAAGCATCAAAACCTGTAAATTATTTTGAAAATCCTGAAAAAAATTATTTCCTAAATATTGGATCCGTAAAAATTATAAGTACACGTCCTTTGAAATTGATCCTACTGAATTTTCGATGTATTTATAAGTGTACTGAAACACCCAATAGCACAAATATTGGAAATTAAACCCATTGAGCTTTCGAAGTATTTACGGACGTACCAAAACTATCAGTGAATCTATTTGAGAATGCAACTCAATGCATTTACACCATAAGTTTTCGGGTGTATTGACTGAAATAATCACAGTCGAATTACTTTTGGAAAAGATCACGAAATGTGCCATAAGCTTATAAGCATCAAAACCTGTAAATTATTTTGAAAATCCTGAAAAAAATTATTTCCTAAATATTGGATCCGTAAAAATTATAAGTACACGTCCTTTGAAATTGATCCTACTGAATTTTCGATGTATTTATAAGTGTACTGAAACACCCAATAGCACAAATATTGGAAATTAAACCCATTGAGCTTTCGAAGTATTTACGGACGTACCAAAACTATCAGTGAATCTATTTGAGAATGCAACTCAATGCATTTACACCATAAGTTTTCGGGTGTATTGACTGAAATAATCACAGTCGAATTACTTTTGGAAAAGATCACGAAATGTGCCATAAGCTTATAAGCATCAAAACCTGTAAATTATTTTGAAAATCCTGAAAAAAAATTATTTCCTAAATATTGGATCCGTAAAAATTATAAGTACACGTCCTTTGAAATTGATCCTACTGAATTTTCGATGTATTTATAAGTGTACTGAAACACCCAATAGCACAAATATTGGAAATTAAACCCATTGAGCTTTCGAAGTATTTACGGACGTACCAAAACTATCAGTGAATCTATTTGAGAATGCAACTCAATGCATTTACACCATAAGTTTTCGGGTGTATTGACTGAAATAATCACAGTCGAATTACTTTTGGAAAAGATCACGAAATGTGCCATAAGCTTATAAGCATCAAAACCTGTAAATTATTTTGAAAATCTTAAAAAAATTATTTCCTAAATATTGGATCCGTAAAAATTATAAGTACACGTCCTTTGAAATTGATCCGTCTAAATTTTCGATGTATTTATAAGTGTATTGAAACACCCAATGGCACAAATATAAAGAATTAAATCCTTTTAATTGTCGATGTATTTACGGACGTACCAAAACTATCAGTGAATCTATTTGAGAATGCAACTCAATGCATTTACACCATAAGTTTTCGGGTGTATTGACTGAAATAATCACAGTCGAATTACTTTTGGAAAAGATCACGAAATGTGCCATAAGCTTATAAGCATCAAAACCTGTAAATTATTTTGAAAATCCTGAAAAAAATTATTTCCTAAATATTGGATCCGTAAAAATTATAAGTACACGTCCTTTGAAATTGATCCTACTGAATTTTCGATGTATTTATAAGTGTACTGAAACACCCAATAGCACAAATATTGGAAATTAAACCCATTGAGCTTTCGAAGTATTTACGGACGTACCAAAACTATCAGTGAATCTATTTGAGAATGCAACTCAATGCATTTACACCATAAGTTTTCGGGTGTATTGACTGAAATAATCACAGTCGAATTACTTTTGGAAAAGATCACGAAATGTGCCATAAGCTTATAAGCATCAAAACCTGTAAATTATTTTGAAAATCCTGAAAAAAATTATTTCCTAAATATTGGATCCGTAAAAATTATAAGTACACGTCCTTTGAAATTGATCCTACTGAATTTTCGATGTATTTATAAGTGTACTGAAACACCCAATAGCACAAATATTGGAAATTAAACCCATTGAGCTTTCGAAGTATTTACGGACGTACCAAAACTATCAGTGAATCTATTTGAGAATGCAACTCAATGCATTTACACCATAAGTTTTCGGGTGTATTGACTGAAATAATCACAGTCGAATTACTTTTGGAAAAGATCACGAAATGTGCCATAAGCTTATAAGCATCAAAACCTGTAAATTATTTTGAAAATCCTGAAAAAAATTATTTCCTAAATATTGGATCCGTAAAAATTATAAGTACACGTCCTTTGAAATTGATCCTACTGAATTTTCGATGTATTTATAAGTGTACTGAAACACCCAATAGCACAAATATTGGAAATTAAACCCATTGAGCTTTCGAAGTATTTACGGACGTACCAAAACTATCAGTGAATCTATTTGAGAATGCAACTCAATGCATTTACACCATAAGTTTTCGGGTGTATTGACTGAAATAATCACAGTCGAATTACTTTTGGAAAAGATCACGAAATGTGCCATAAGCTTATAAGCATCAAAACCTGTAAATTATTTTGAAAATCCTGAAAAAAATTATTTCCTAAATATTGGATCCGTAAAAATTATAAGTACACGTCCTTTGAAATTGATCCTTATAAATTTTCGATGTATTTATACTAGTGTACTGAAACACCCATTGGAACAAATATAAAGAATTAAATCCTTTTAATTGTCGATGTATTTACGGACGTACCAAAACTATCAGTGAATCTATTTGAGAATGCAACTCAATGCATTTACACCATAAGTTTTCGGGTGTATTGACTGAAATAATCACAGTCGAATTACTTTTGGAAAAGATCACGAAATGTGCCATAAGCTTATAAGCATCAAAACCTGTAAATTATTTTGAAAATCCTGAATAAAAATTTATTTCCTAAATATTGGATCCGTAAAAATTATAAGTACACGTCCTTTGAAATTGATCCTACTGAATTTTCGATGTATTTATAAGTGTACTGAAACACCCAATAGCACAAATATTGGAAATTAAACCCATTGAGCTTTCGAAGTATTTACGGACGTACCAAAACTATCAGTGAATCTATTTGAGAATGCAACTCAATGCATTTACACCATAAGTTTTCGGGTGTATTGACTGAAATAATCACAGTCGAATTACTTTTGGAAAAGATCACGAAATGTGCCATAAGCTTATAAGCATCAAAACCTGTAAATTATTTTGAAAATCCTGAAAAAAAATTATTTCCTAAATATTGGATCCGTAAAAATTATAAGTACACGTCCTTTGAAATTGATCCTACTGAATTTTCGATGTATTTATAAGTGTACTGAAACACCCAATAGCACAAATATTGGAAATTAAACCCATTGAGCTTTCGAAGTATTTACGGACGTACCAAAACTATCAGTGAATCTATTTGAGAATGCAACTCAATGCATTTACACCATAAGTTTTCGGGTGTATTGACTGAAATAATCACAGTCGAATTACTTTTGGAAAAGATCACGAAATGTGCCATAAGCTTATAAGCATCAAAACCTGTAAATTATTTTAAAAATCCTGAAAAAAAAATATTTCCTAAATATTGGATCCGTAAAAATTATAAGTACACGTCCTTTGAAATTGATCCTACTGAATTTTCGATGTATTTATAAGTGTACTGAAACACCCAATAGCACAAATATTGGAAATTAAACCCATTGAGCTTTCGAAGTATTAACGGACGTACCAAAACTATCAGTGAATCTATTTGAGAATGCAACTCAATGCATTTACACCATAAGTTTTCGGGTGTATTGACTGAAATAATCACAGTCGAATTACTTTTGGAAAAGATCATGAAATGTACCATAAGCTTATAAGCATCAAAACCTGTAAATTATTTTTAAAATCCTGAAAAAAAATATTTCCTAAATATTGGATCCGTAAAAATTATAAGTACACGTCCTTTTGAAATTGATCCTTATAAATTATCGATGTATTTATCCCTAGTGTACTGAAACACCCAATAGCACAAATATTAGGAATTAAATCCTTTGAATTGTCGATGTATTTACGGACATTCCAAAACTATCAGTGAATCTATTTGAGAATGCAACTCAATGCATTTACACCATAAGTTTTCGAGTGTATTGACTGAAATAATCACAGTCGAATTACTTTTGGAAAAGATCACGAAATGTGCCATAAGCTTATAAGCATCAAAACCTGTAAATTATTTTGAAAATCCTGAAAAAAATTATTTCCTAAATATTGGATCCGTAAAAATTATAAGTACACGTCCTTTGAAATTGATTCTACTGAATTTTCGATGTATTTATAAGTGTACTGAAACACCCAATAGCACAAATATTGGAAATTAAACCCATTGAGCTTTCGAAGTATTTACGGACGTACCAAAACTATCAGTGAATCTATTTGAGAATGCAACTCAATGCATTTACACCATAAGTTTTCGGGTGTATTGACTGAAATAATCACAGTCGAATTACTTTTGGAAAAGATCACGAAATGTGCCATAAGCTTATAAGCATCAAAACCTGTAAATTATTTTGAAAATCCTGAAAAAAAATTATTTCCTAAATATTGGATCCGTAAAAATTATAAGTACACGTCCTTTGAAATTGATCCTACTGAATTTTCGATGTATTTATAAGTGTACTGAAACACCCAATAGCACAAATATTGGAAATTAAACCCATTGAGCTTTCGAAGTATTTACGGACGTACCAAAACTATCAGTGAATCTATTTGAGAATGCAACTCAATGCATTTACACCATAAGTTTTCGGGTGTATTGACTGAAATAATCACAGTCGAATTACTTTTGGAAAAGATCACGAAATGTGCCATAAGCTTATAAGCATCAAAACCTGTAAATTATTTTGAAAATCCTGAAAAAAATTATTTCCTAAATATTGGATCCGTAAAAATTATAAGTACACGTCCTTTGAAATTGATCCTACTGAATTTTCGATGTATTTATAAGTGTACTGAAACACCCAATAGCACAAATATTGGAAATTAAACCCATTGAGCTTTCGAAGTATTTACGGACGTACCAAAACTATCAGTGAATCTATTTGAGAATGCAACTCAATGCATTTACACCATAAGTTTTCGGGTGTATTGACTGAAATAATCACAGTCGAATTACTTTTGGAAAAGATCACGAAATGTGCCATAAGCTTATAAGCATCAAAACCTGTAAATTATTTTGAAAATCCTGAAAAAAATTATTTCCTAAATATTGGATCCGTAAAAATTATAAGTACACGTCCTTTGAAATTGATCCTACTGAATTTTCGATGTATTTATAAGTGTACTGAAACACCCAATAGCACAAATATTGGAAATTAAACCCATTGAGCTTTCGAAGTATTTACGGACGTACCAAAACTATCAGTGAATCTATTTGAGAATGCAACTCAATGCATTTACACCATAAGTTTTCGGGTGTATTGACTGAAATAATCACAGTCGAATTACTTTTGGAAAAGATCACGAAATGTGCCATAAGCTTATAAGCATCAAAACCTGTAAATTATTTTGAAAATCCTGAAAAAAATTATTTCCTAAATATTGGATCCGTAAAAATTATAAGTACACGTCCTTTGAAATTGATCCTACTGAATTTTCGATGTATTTATAAGTGTACTGAAACACCCAATAGCACAAATATTGGAAATTAAACCCATTGAGCTTTCGAAGTATTTACGGACGTACCAAAACTATCAGTGAATCTATTTGAGAATGCAACTCAATGCATTTACACCATAAGTTTTCGGGTGTATTGACTGAAATAATCACAGTCGAATTACTTTTGGAAAAGATCACGAAATGTGCCATAAGCTTATAAGCATCAAAACCTGTAAATTATTTTGAAAATCCTGAAAAAAAATTATTTCCTAAATATTGGATCCGTAAAAATTATAAGTACACGTCCTTTGAAATTGATCCTACTGAATTTTCGATGTATTTATAAGTGTACTGAAACACCCAATAGCACAAATATTGGAAATTAAACCCATTGAGCTTTCGAAGTATTTACGGACGTACCAAAACTATCAGTGAATCTATTTGAGAATGCAACTCAATGCATTTACACCATAAGTTTTCGGGTGTATTGACTGAAATAATCACAGTCGAATTACTTTTGGAAAAGATCACGAAATGTGCCATAAGCTTATAAGCATCAAAACCTGTAAATTATTTTGAAAATCCTGAAAAAAAAATATTTCCTAAATATTGGATCCGTAAAAATTATAAGTACACGTCCTTTGAAATTGATCCTACTGAATTTTCGATGTATTTATAAGTGTACTGAAACACCCAATAGCACAAATATTGGAAATTAAACCCATTGAGCTTTCGAAGTATTTACGGACGTACCAAAACTATCAGTGAATCTATTTGAGAATGCAACTCAATGCATTTACACCATAAGTTTTCGGGTGTATTGACTGAAATAATCACAGTCGAATTACTTTTGGAAAAGATCACGAAATGTGCCATAAGCTTATTAGCATCAAAACCTGTAAATTATTTTGAAAATCCTGAAAAAAATTTATTTCCTAAATATTGGATCCTTAAAAATTATAAGTACACGTTCTTTGAAATTGATCCTACTGAATTTTCGATGTATTTATAAGTGTACTGAAACACCCAATAGCACAAATATTGGAAATTAAACCCATTGAGCTTTCGAAGTATTTACGGACGTACCAAAACTATCAGTGAATCTATTTGAGAATGCAACTCAATGCATTTACACCATAAGTTTTCGGGTGTATTGACTGAAATAATCACAGTCGAATTACTTTTGGAAAAGATCACGAAATGTGCCATAAGCTTATAAGCATCAAAACCTGTAAATTATTTTGAAAATCCTGAAAAAAATTATTTCCTAAATATTGGATCCGTAAAAATTATAAGTACACGTCCTTTGAAATTGATCCTACTGAATTTTCGATGTATTTATAAGTGTACTGAAACACCCAATAGCACAAATATTGGAAATTAAACCCATTGAGCTTTCGAAGTATTTACGGACGTACCAAAACTATCAGTGAATCTATTTGAGAATGCAACTCAATGCATTTACACCATAAGTTTTCGGGTGTATTGACTGAAATAATCACAGTCGAATTACTTTTGGAAAAGATCACGAAATGTGCCATAAGCTTATAAGCATCAAAACCTGTAAATTATTTTGAAAATCCTGAAAAAAATTATTTCCTAAATATTGGATCCGTAAAAATTATAAGTACACGTCCTTTGAAATTGATCCTACTGAATTTTCGATGTATTTATAAGTGTACTGAAACACCCAATAGCACAAATATTGGAAATTAAACCCATTGAGCTTTCGAAGTATTAACGGACGTACCAAAACTGTCAGTGAATCTATTTGAGAATGCAACTCAATGCATTTACACCATAAGTTTTCGGGTGTATTGACTGAAATAATCACAGTCGAATTACTTTTGGAAAAGATCACGAAATGTGCCATAAGCTTATAAGCATCAAAACCTGTAAATTATTTTGAAAATCCTGAAAAAAATTATTTCCTAAATATTGGATCCGTAAAAATTATAAGTACACGTCCTTTGAAATTGATCCTTATAAATTATCGATTATGTATCCCTAGTGTACTGAAACACCTATTGGCACAAATGTTAGGAATTAAATCCTTTGAATTGTCGATGTATTTACGGACATTCCAAAACTATCAGTGAATCTATTTGAAAATGCAACTCAATGCATTTACACCATAAGTTTTCGGGTGTATTGACTGAAATAATCACAGTCGAATTACTTTTGGAAAAGATCACGAAATGTGCCATAAGCTTATAAGCATCAAAACCTGTAAATTATTTTGAAAATCCTGAAAAAAAATTATTTCCTAAATATTGGATCCGTAAAAATTATAAGTACACGTCCTTTGAATTTGATCGTACTGAATTTTCGATGTATTTATAAGTGTACTGAAACACCCAATAGCACAAATATTGGAAATTAAACCCATTGAGCTTTCGAAGTATTTACGGACGTACCAAAACTATCAGTGAATCTATTTGAGAATGCAACTCAATGCATTTACACCATAAGTTTTCGGGTGTATTGACTGAAATAATCACAGTCGAATTACTTTTGGAAAAGATCACGAAATGTGCCATAAGCTTATAAGCATCAAAACCTGTAAATTATTTTGAAAATCCTGAAAAAAATTATTTCCTAAATATTGGATCCGTAAAAATTATAAGTACACGTCCTTTGAAATTGATCCTACTGAATTTTCGATGTATTTATAAGTGTACTGAAACACCCAATAGCACAAATATTGGAAATTAAACCCATTGAGCTTTCGAAGTATTTACGGACGTACCAAAACTATCAGTGAATCTATTTGAGAATGCAACTCAATGCATTTACACCATAAGTTTTCGGGTGTATTGACTGAAATAATCACAGTCGAATTACTTTTGGAAAAGATCACGAAATGTGCCATAAGCTTATAAGCATCAAAACCTGTAAATTATTTTGAAAATCCTGAAAAAAAATATTTTCTAAATATTGGATCCGTAAAAATTATAAGTACACGTCCTTTGAAATTGATCCTACTGAATTTTCGATGTATTTATAAGTGTACTGAAACACCCAATAGCACAAATATTGGAAATTAAACCCATTGAGCTTTCGAAGTATTTACGGACGTACCAAAACTATCAGTGAATCTATTTGAGAATGCAACTCAATGCATTTACACCATAAGTTTTCGGGTGTATTGACTGAAATAATCACAGTCGAATTACTTTTGGAAAAGATCACGAAATGTGCCATAAGCTTATAAGCATCAAAACCTGTAAATTATTTTGAAAATCCTGAAAAAAATTATTTCCTAAATATTGGATCCGTAAAAATTATAAGTACACGTCCTTTGAAATTGATCCTACTGAATTTTCGATGTATTTATAAGTGTACTGAAACACCCAATAGCACAAATATTGGAAATTAAACCCATTGAGCTTTCGAAGTATTTACGGACGTACCAAAACTATCAGTGAATCTATTTGAGAATGCAACTCAATGCATTTACACCATAAGTTTTCGGGTGTATTGACTGAAATAATCACAGTCGAATTACTTTTGGAAAAGATCACGAAATGTGCCATAAGCTTATAAGCATCAAAACCTGTAAATTATTTTGAAAATCCTGAAAAAAATTATTTCCTAAATATTGGATCCGTAAAAATTATAAGTACACGTCCTTTGAAATTGATCCTACTGAATTTTCGATGTATTTATAAGTGTACTGAAACACCCAATAGCACAAATATTGGAAATTAAACCCATTGAGCTTTCGAAGTATTTACGGACGTACCAAAACTATCAGTGAATCTATTTGAGAATGCAACTCAATGCATTTACACCATAAGTTTTCGGGTGTATTGACTGAAATAATCACAGTCGAATTACTTTTGGAAAAGATCACGAAATGTGCCATAAGCTTATAAGCATCAAAACCTGTAAATTATTTTGAAAATCCTGAAAAAAAATTATTTCCTAAATATTGGATCCGTAAAAATTATAAGTACACGTCCTTTGAAATTGATCCTACTGAATTTTCGATGTATTTATAAGTGTACTGAAACACCCAATAGCACAAATATTGGAAATTAAACCCATTGAGCTTTCGAAGTATTTACGGACGTACCAAAACTATCAGTGAATCTATTTGAGAATGCAACTCAATGCATTTACACCATAAGTTTTCGGGTGTATTGACTGAAATAATCACAGTCGAATTACTTTTGGAAAAGATCATGAAATGTGCCATAAGCTTATAAGCATCAAAACCTGTAAATTATTTTGAAAATCCTGAAAAAAAATATTTCCTAAATATTGGATCCGTAAAAATTATAAGTACACGTCCTTTGAAATTGATCCTTATAAATTTTCGATGTATTTATCCCTAGTGTACTGAAACACCCAATAGCACAAATATTAGGAATTAAATCCTTTAAATTGTCGATGTATTTACGGACATTCCAAAACTATCAGTGAATCTATTTGAGAATGCAACTCAATGCATTTACACCATAAGTTTTCGGGTGTATTGACTGAAATAATCACAGTCGAATTACTTTTGGAAAAGATCACGAAATGTGCCATAAGCTTATAAGCATCAAAACCTGTAAATTATTTTGAAAATCCTGAAAAAAATTATTTCCTAAATATTGGATCCGTAAAAATTATAAGTACACGTCCTTTGAAATTGATCCTACTGAATTTTCGATGTATTTATAAGTGTACTGAAACACCCAATAGCACAAATATTGGAAATTAAACCCATTGAGCTTTCGAAGTATTTACGGACGTACCAAAACTATCAGTGAATCTATTTGAGAATGCAACTCAATGCATTTACACCATAAGTTTTCGGGTGTATTGACTGAAATAATCACAGTCGAATTACTTTTGGAAAAGATCACGAAATGTGCCATAAGCTTATAAGCATCAAAACCTGTAAATTATTTTGAAAATCCTGAAAAAAATTATTTCCTAAATATTGGATCCGTAAAAATTATAAGTACACGTCCTTTGAAATTGATCCTACTGAATTTTCGATGTATTTATAAGTGTACTGAAACACCCAATAGCACAAATATTGGAAATTAAACCCATTGAGCTTTCGAAGTATTTACGGACGTACCAAAACTATCAGTGAATCTATTTGAGAATGCAACTCAATGCATTTACACCATAAGTTTTCGGGTGTATTGACTGAAATAATCACAGTCGAATTACTTTTGGAAAAGATCACGAAATGTGCCATAAGCTTATAAGCATCAAAACCTGTAAATTATTTTGAAAATCCTGAAAAAAATTATTTCCTAAATATTGGATCCGTAAAAATTATAAGTACACGTCCTTTGAAATTGATCCTACTGAATTTTCGATGTATTTATAAGTGTACTGAAACACCCAATAGCACAAATATTGGAAATTAAACCCATTGAGCTTTCGAAGTATTTACGGACGTACCAAAACTATCAGTGAATCTATTTGAGAATGCAACTCAATGCATTTACACCATAAGTTTTCGGGTGTATTGACTGAAATAATCACAGTCGAATTACTTTTGGAAAAGATCACGAAATGTGCCATAAGCTTATAAGCATCAAAACCTGTAAATTATTTTGAAAATCCTGAAAAAAATTATTTCGTAAATATTAGATCCGTAAACATTATAAGTACACGTCCTTTGAAATTGAACCTACTAAATTTTCGATGTATTTATAAGTGTACTGAAACAGCCAATAGCACAAATATTGGGAATTAAATCCTTTGAATTGTCGATGTATTTACGGACATTCCAAAATTATCAGTGAATCTATTTGAGAATGCAACTCAATGCATTTACACCATAAGTTTTCGGGTGTATTGACTGAAATAATCACAGTCGAATTACTTTTGGAAAAGATCACGAAATGTGCCATAAGCTTATAAGCATCAAAACCTGTAAATTATTTTGAAAATCCTGAAAAAAATTATTTCCTAAATATTGGATCCGTAAAAATTATAAGTACACGTCCTTTGAAATTGATCCTACTGAATTTTCGATGTATTTATAAGTGTACTGAAACACCCAATAGCACAAATATTGGAAATTAAACCCATTGAGCTTTCGAAGTATTTACGGACGTACCAAAACTATCAGTGAATCTATTTGAGAATGCAACTCAATGCATTTACACCATAAGTTTTCGGGTGTATTGACTGAAATAATCACAGTCGAATTACTTTTGGAAAAGATCACGAAATGTGCCATAAGCTTATAAGCATCAAAACCTGTAAATTATTTTGAAAATCCTGAAAAAAATTATTTCCTAAATATTGGATCCGTAAAAATTATAAGTACACGTCCTTTGAAATTGATCCTACTGAATTTTCGATGTATTTATAAGTGTACTGAAACACCCAATAGCACAAATATTGGAAATTAAACCCATTGAGCTTTCGAAGTATTTACGGACGTACCAAAACTATCAGTGAATCTATTTGAGAATGCAACTCAATGCATTTACACCATAAGTTTTCGGGTGTATTGACTGAAATAATCACAGTCGAATTACTTTTGGAAAAGATCACGAAATGTGCCATAAGCTTATAAGCATCAAAACCTGTAAATTATTTTGAAAATCCTGAAAAAAATTATTTCCTAAATATTGGATCCGTAAAAATTATAAGTACACGTCCTTTGAAATTGATCCTACTGAATTTTCGATGTATTTATAAGTGTACTGAAACACCCAATAGCACAAATATTGGAAATTAAACCCATTGAGCTTTCGAAGTATTTACGGACGTACCAAAACTATCAGTGAATCTATTTGAGAATGCAACTCAATGCATTTACACCATAAGTTTTCGGGTGTATTGACTGAAATAATCACAGTCGAATTACTTTTGGAAAAGATCACGAAATGTGCCATAAGCTTATAAGCATCAAAACCTGTAAATTATTTTGAAAATCCTGAAAAAAATTATTTCCTAAATATTGGATCCGTAAAAATTATAAGTACACGTCCTTTGAAATTGATCCTACTGAATTTTCGATGTATTTATAAGTGTACTGAAACACCCAATAGCACAAATATTGGAAATTAAACCCATTGAGCTTTCGAAGTATTTACGGACGTACCAAAACTATCAGTGAATCTATTTGAGAATGCAACTCAATGCATTTACACCATAAGTTTTCGGGTGTATTGACTGAAATAATCACAGTCGAATTACTTTTGGAAAAGATCACGAAATGTGCCATAAGCTTATAAGCATCAAAACCTGTAAATTATTTTGAAAATCCTGAAAAAAATTATTTCCTAAATATTGGATCCGTAAAAATTATAAGTACACGTCCTTTGAAATTGATCCTACTGAATTTTCGATGTATTTATAAGTGTACTGAAACACCCAATAGCACAAATATTGGAAATTAAACCCATTGAGCTTTCGAAGTATTTACGGACGTACCAAAACTATCAGTGAATCTATTTGAGAATGCAACTCAATGCATTTACACCATAAGTTTTCGGGTGTATTGACTGAAATAATCACAGTCGAATTACTTTTGGAAAAGATCACGAAATGTGCCATAAGCTTATAAGCATCAAAACCTGTAAATTATTTTGAAAATCCTGAAAAAAATTATTTCCTAAATATTGGATCCGTAAAAATTATAAGTACACGTCCTTTGAAATTGATCCTACTGAATTTTCGATGTATTTATAAGTGTACTGAAACACCCAATAGCACAAATATTGGAAATTAAACCCATTGAGCTTTCGAAGTATTAACGGACGTACCAAAACTATCAGTGAATCTATTTGAGAATGCAACTCAATGCATTTACACCATAAGTTTTCGGGTGTATTGACTGAAATAATCACAGTCGAATTACTTTTGGAAAAGATCACGAAATGTGCCATAAGCTTATAAGCATCAAAACCTGTAAATTATTTTGAAAATCCTGAAAAAAATTATTTCCTAAATATTGGATCCGTAAAAATTATAAGTACACGTCCTTTGAAATTGATCCTTATAAATTATCGATTATGTATCCCTAGTGTACTGAAACACCCAATGGCACAAATATTAGGAATTAAATCCTTTAAATTGTCGATGTATTTACGGACATTCCAAAACTATCAGTGAATCTATTTGAGAATGCAACTCAATGCATTTACACCATAAGTTTTCGGGTGTATTGACTGAAATAATCACAGTCGAATTACTTTTGGAAAAGATCACGAAATGTGCCATAAGCTTATAAGCATCAAAACCTGTAAATTATTTTGAAAATCCTGAAAAAAATTATTTCCTAAATATTGGATCCGTAAAAATTATAAGTACACGTCCTTTGAAATTGATCCTACTGAATTTTCGATGTATTTATAAGTGTACTGAAACACCCAATAGCACAAATATTGGAAATTAAACCCATTGAGCTTTCGAAGTATTTACGGACGTACCAAAACTATCAGTGAATCTATTTGAGAATGCAACTCAATGCATTTACACCATAAGTTTTCGGGTGTATTGACTGAAATAATCACAGTCGAATTACTTTTGGAAAAGATCACGAAATGTGCCATAAGCTTATAAGCATCAAAACCTGTAAATTATTTTGAAAATCCTGAAAAAAATTATTTCCTAAATATTGGATCCGTAAAAATTATAAGTACACGTCCTTTGAAATTGATCCTACTGAATTTTCGATGTATTTATAAGTGTACTGAAACACCCAATAGCACAAATATTGGAAATTAAACCCATTGAGCTTTCGAAGTATTTACGGACGTACCAAAACTATCAGTGAATCTATTTGAGAATGCAACTCAATGCATTTACACCATAAGTTTTCGGGTGTATTGACTGAAATAATCACAGTCGAATTACTTTTGGAAAAGATCACGAAATGTGCCATAAGCTTATAAGCATCAAAACCTGTAAATTATTTTGAAAATCCTGAAAAAAATTATTTCCTAAATATTGGATCCGTAAAAATTATAAGTACACGTCCTTTGAAATTGATCCTACTGAATTTTCGATGTATTTATAAGTGTACTGAAACACCCAATAGCACAAATATTGGAAATTAAACCCATTGAGCTTTCGAAGTATTTAACGGACGTACCAAAACTATCAGTGAATCTATTTGAGAATGCAACTCAATGCATTTACACCATAAGTTTTCGGGTGTATTGACTGAAATAATCACAGTCGAATTACTTTTGGAAAAGATCACGAAATGTGCCATAAGCTTATAAGCATCAAAACCTGTAAATTATTTTGAAAATCCTGAAAAAAATTATTTCCTAAATATTGGATCCGTAAAAATTATAAGTACACGTCCTTTGAAATTGATCCTTATAAATTATCGATTATGTATCCCTAGTGTACTGAAACACCCATTGGCACAAATGTTAGGAATTAAATCCTTTAAATTGTCGATGTATTTACGGACATTCCAAAACTATCAGTGAATCTATTTGAGAATGCAACTCAATGCATTTACACCATAAGTTTTCGGGTGTATTGACTGAAATAATCACAGTCGAATTACTTTTGGAAAAGATCACGAAATGTGCCATAAGCTTATAAGCATCAAAACCTGTAAATTATTTTGAAAATCCTGAAAAAAATTATTTCCTAAATATTGGATCCGTAAAAATTATAAGTACACGTCCTTTGAAATTGATCCTACTGAATTTTCGATGTATTTATAAGTGTACTGAAACACCCAATAGCACAAATATTGGAAATTAAACCCATTGAGCTTTCGAAGTATTTACGGACGTACCAAAACTATCAGTGAATCTATTTGAGAATGCAACTCAATGCATTTACACCATAAGTTTTCGGGTGTATTGACTGAAATAATCACAGTCGAATTACTTTTGGAAAAGATCACGAAATGTGCCATAAGCTTATAAGCATCAAAACCTGTAAATTATTTTGAAAATCCTGAAAAAAATTATTTCCTAAATATTGGATCCGTAAAAATTATAAGTACACGTCCTTTGAAATTGATCCTACTGAATTTTCGATGTATTTATAAGTGTACTGAAACACCCAATAGCACAAATATTGGAAATTAAACCCATTGAGCTTTCGAAGTATTTACGGACGTACCAAAACTATCAGTGAATCTATTTGAGAATGCAACTCAATGCATTTACACCATAAGTTTTCGGGTGTATTGACTGAAATAATCACAGTCGAATTACTTTTGGAAAAGATCACGAAATGTGCCATAAGCTTATAAGCATCAAAACCTGTAAATTATTTTGAAAATCCTGAAAAAAATTATTTCCTAAATATTGGATCCGTAAAAATTATAAGTACACGTCCTTTGAAATTGATCCTACTGAATTTTCGATGTATTTATAAGTGTACTGAAACACCCAATAGCACAAATATTGGAAATTAAACCCACATTGAGCTTTCGAAGTATTTACGGACGTACCAAAACTATCAGTGAATCTATTTGAGAATGCAACTCAATGCATTTACACCATAAGTTTTCGGGTGTATTGACTGAAATAATCACAGTCGAATTACTTTTGGAAAAGATCACGAAATGTGCCATAAGCTTATAAGCATCAAAACCTGAATCAATGATCCTAATGCCTATTTTATGTATTCATTAGTGTATCGAAACACCCAATAGCACATCTATTGCTAGTTGAACCTTTAGATGACTCCATGAGTGTATTTTAACACCCAATAGCACATCTATTGGTTATTTAACCTTTTAACTTTAGATGACTCCATGGGTGAATTGACACACCCAATAGCACATCTATTGTTAATTGAACCTGTCGAAATTTTGATGACTCCATGAGTGTATTGAAACACTCAATAGCACAACTATTGGAAATCCAACCCTTTGAACTTTCGATGACTCCGAGGGTGATTAGAAACACCCAATAGCACATCTACTCGTAATTGAAACATTTAAAATTTTGATGACCTTCTTATCTCTGAAAAATAAGGCCGATCCAGAGATTCCAAAGGCACTTGCGCACAACACTATCCTCTGGAAAACGAGGCCGATCCAGAGCCTGCCAAAGGCTAAGGGCTCTCGCGCACAACACTTACCTCTGGAAAACGAGGCCGATCCAGAGCTTGCCAAAGGCTAAGGGCTCTCGCGCACAACACATAACACATACCTCTCGAAAACGAGGCCGATCCAGAGCTTGCCAAAGGCTAAGGGCTCTCACAACACTGAACACAAATACCTCTGGAAAACCGATCCAGAGCTTGCCAAATATTGGCTCTCGCGCACAACACTTAACACAAACACTAACCTCTTGAAAACGATGCCATTGATCCTTATGAATTTTCGATTATGAATTCCTAAGTGTACTGAAACACCCAATAGCACAAATATTGGAAATAAAACCCATTGAATTATCGATGTATTTACGGACGTACCAAAACTATCAGTGAATCTATTTGAAAATGCAACTCAATGGATTTACACCATAAGTTTTCGGGTGTATTGCCTGAAATAATCACAGTCGAATTACTTTTGGAAAAGATCACGAAATGTGCCATAAGCTTATAAGCATCAAAACCTGTAAATTATTTTGAAAATCCTGAAAAAAATTATTTCCTAAATATTGGATCCGTAAAAATTATAAGTACACGT
The DNA here is from genome assembly GCA_020423425.1 of Chrysopa pallens. NCBI lineage: Eukaryota > Metazoa > Arthropoda > Insecta > Neuroptera > Chrysopidae > Chrysopa > Chrysopa pallens. The sequence goes on along the minus strand of CM035594.1, from coordinate 54,840,364 downwards.
CCTTTGAAATTGATCCTACTGAATTTTCGATGTATTTATAAGTGTACTGAAACACCCAATAGCACAAATATTGGAAATTAAACCCATTGAGCTTTCGAAGTATTTACGGACGTACCAAAACTATCAGTGAATCTATTTGAGAATGCAACTCAATGCATTTACACCATAAGTTTTCGGGTGTATTGACTGAAATAATCACAGTCGAATTACTTTTGGAAAAGATCACGAAATGTGCCATAAGCTTATAAGCATCAAAACCTGTAAATTATTTTGAAAATCCTGAAAAAAAATTATTTCCTAAATATTGGATCCGTAAAAATTATAATTACACGTATATTGAAATTGATCCTTATAAATTATAGATTATGTATCACTAGTGTACTGAAAAACCCAATGGCACAAATAATAGGAATTAAATCCTTTAAATTGTCGATGTATTTACGGACATTCCAAAACTATCAGTGAATCTATTTGAGAATGCAACTCAATGCATTTACACCATAAGTTTTCGGGTGTATTGACTGAAATAATCACAGTCGAATTACTTTTGGAAAAGATCACGAAATGTGCCATAAGCTTATAAGCATCAAAACCTGTAAATTATTTTGAAAATCCTAAAAAAAAATTATTTCCTAAATATTGGATCCGTAAAAATTATAAGTACACGTCCTTTGAAATTGATCCTACTGAATTTTCGATGTATTTATAAGTGTACTGAAACACCCAATAGCACAAATATTGGAAATTAAACCCATTGAGCTTTCGAAGTATTTACGGACGTACCAAAACTATCAGTGAATCTATTTGAGAATGCAACTCAATGCATTTACACCATAAGTTTTCGGGTGTATTGACTGAAATAATCACAGTCGAATTACTTTTGGAAAAGATCACGAAATGTGCCATAAGCTTATAAGCATCAAAACCTGTAAATTATTTTGAAAATCCTGAAAAAAATTATTTCCTAAATATTGGATCCGTAAAAATTATAAGTACACGTCCTTTGAAATTGATCCTACTGAATTTTCGATGTATTTATAAGTGTACTGAAACACCCAATAGCACAAATATTGGAAATTAAACCCATTGAGCTTTCGAAGTATTTACGGACGTACCAAAACTATCAGTGAATCTATTTGAGAATGCAACTCAATGCATTTACACCATAAGTTTTCGGGTGTATTGACTGAAATAATCACAGTCGAATTACTTTTGGAAAAGATCACGAAATGTGCCATAAGCTTATAAGCATCAAAACCTGTAAATTATTTTGAAAATCCTGAAAAAAATTATTTCCTAAATATTGGATCCGTAAAAATTATAAGTACACGTCCTTTGAAATTGATCCTACTGAATTTTCGATGTATTTATAAGTGTACTGAAACACCCAATAGCACAAATATTGGAAATTAAACCCATTGAGCTTTCGAAGTATTAACGGACGTACCAAAACTATCAGTGAATCTATTTGAGAATGCAACTCAATGCATTTACACCATAAGTTTTCGGGTGTATTGACTGAAATAATCACAGTCGAATTACTTTTGGAAAAGATCATGAAATGTGCCATAAGCTTAAAAGCATCAAAACCTGTAAATTATTTTGAAAATCCTGAAAAAAAATATTTCCTAAATATTGGATCAGTAAAAATTATATTTACACGTCTTTTGAAATTGATTCTTATAAATTATCGATTATGGATCCCTAGTGTACTGAAACACCCAATGGCACAAATATTAGGAATTAAATCCTTTAAATTGTCGATGTATTTACGGACATTCCAAAACTATCAGTGAATCTATTTGAGAATGCAACTCAATGCATTTACACCATAAGTTTTCGGGTGTATTGACTGAAATAATCACAGTCGAATTACTTTTGGAAAAGATCACGAAATGTGCCATAAGCTTATAAGCATCAAAACCTGTAAATTATTTTGAAAATCCTGAAAAAAATTATTTCCTAAATATTGGATCCGTAAAAATTATAAGTACACGTCCTTTGAAATTGATCCTACTGAATTTTCGATGTATTTATAAGTGTACTGAAACACCCAATAGCACAAATATTGGAAATTAAACCCATTGAGCTTTCGAAGTATTAACGGACGTACCAAAACTATCAGTGAATCTATTTGAGAATGCAACTCAATGCATTTACACCATAAGTTTTCGGGTGTATTGACTGAAATAATCACAGTCGAATTACTTTTGGAAAAGATCACGAAATGTGCCATAAGCTTATAAGCATCAAAACCTGTAAATTATTTTGAAAATCCTGAAAAAAATTATTTCCTAAATATTGGATCCGTAAAAATTATAAGTACACGTCCTTTGAAATTGATCCTACTGAATTTTCGATGTATTTATAAGTGTACTGAAACACCCAATAGCACAAATATTAGAAATTAAATCCTTTGAATTGTCGATGTATTTACGGACGTACCAAAACTATCAGTGAATCTATTTGAGAATGCAACTCAATGCATTTACACCATAAGTTTTCGGGTGTATTGACTGAAATAATCACAGTCGAATTACTTTTGGAAAAGATCACGAAATGTGCCATAAGCTTATAAGCATCAAAACCTGTAAATTATTTTGAAAATCCTGAAAAAAATTATTTCCTAAATATTGGATCCGTAAAAATTATAAGTACACGTCCTTTGAAATTGATCCTACTGAATTTTCGATGTATTTATAAGTGTACTGAAACACCCAATAGCACAAATATTGGAAATTAAACCCATTGAGCTTTCGAAGTATTAACGGACGTACCAAAACTATCAGTGAATCTATTTGAGAATGCAACTCAATGCATTTACACCATAAGTTTTCGGGTGTATTGACTGAAATAATCACAGTCGAATTACTTTTGGAAAAGATCATGAAATGTGCCATAAGCTTATAAGCATCAAAACCTGTAAATTATTTTGAAAATCCTGAAAAAAATTATTTCCTAAATATTGGATCCGTAAAAATTATAATTACACGTCTTTTGAAATTGATCCTTATAAATTATCGATTATGTATCCCTAGTGTACTGAAACACCCAATTGCACAAATAATAGGAATTAAATCCTTTAAATTGTCGATGTATTTACGGACATTCCAAAACTATCAGTAAATCTATTTGAGAATGCAACTCAATGCATTTACACCATAAGTTTTCGGGTGTATTGACTGAAATAATCACAGTCGAATTACTTTTGGAAAAGATCACGAAATGTGCCATAAGCTTATAAGCATCAAAACCTGTAAATTATTTTGAAAATCCTGAAAAAAATTATTTCCTAAATATTGGATCCGTAAAAATTATAAGTACACGTCCTTTGAAATTGATCCTACTGAATTTTCGATGTATTTATAAGTGTACTGAAACACCCAATAGCACAAATATTGGAAATTAAACCCATTGAGCTTTCGAAGTATTAACGGACGTACCAAAACTATCAGTGAATCTATTTGAGAATGCAACTCAATGCATTTACACCATAAGTTTTCGGGTGTATTGACTGAAATAATCACAGTCGAATTACTTTTGGAAAAGATCACGAAATGTGCCATAAGCTTATAAGCATCAAAACCTGTAAATTATTTTGAAAATCCTGAAAAAAATTATTTCCTAAATATTGGATCCGTAAAAATTATAAGTACACGTCCTTTGAAATTGATCCTACTGAATTTTCGATGTATTTATAAGTGTACTGAAACACCCAATAGCACAAATATTGGAAATTAAACCAATTGAGCTTTCGAAGTATTTAACGGACGTACCAAAACTATCAGTGAATCTATTTGAGAATGCAACTCAATGCATTTACACCATAAGTTTTCGGGTGTATTGACTGAAATAATCACAGTCGAATTACTTTTGGAAAAGATCACGAAATGTGCCATAAGCTTATAAGCATCAAAACCTGTAAATTATTTTGAAAATCCTGAAAAAAATTATTTCCTAAATATTGGATCCGTAAAAATTATAAGTACACGTCCTTTGAAATTGATCCTACTGAATTTTCGATGTATTTATAAGTGTACTGAAACACCCAATAGCACAAATATTGGAAATTAAACCCATTGAGCTTTCGAAGTATTTACGGACGTACCAAAACTATCAGTGAATCTATTTGAGAATGCAACTCAATGCATTTACACCATAAGTTTTCGGGTGTATTGACTGAAATAATCACAGTCGAATTACTTTTGGAAAAGATCACGAAATGTGCCATAAGCTTATAAGCATCAAAACCTGTAAATTATTTTGAAAATCCTGAAAAAAATTATTTCCTAAATATTGGATCCGTAAAAATTATAAGTACACGTCCTTTGAAATTGATCCTACTGAATTTTCGATGTATTTATAAGTGTACTGAAACACCCAATAGCACAAATATTGGAAATTAAACCCATTGAGCTTTCGAAGTATTTACGGACGTACCAAAACTATCAGTGAATCTATTTGAGAATGCAACTCAATGCATTTACACCATAAGTTTTCGGGTGTATTGACTGAAATAATCACAGTCGAATTACTTTTGGAAAAGATCACGAAATGTGCCATAAGCTTATAAGCATCAAAACCTGTAAATTATTTTGAAAATCCTGAAAAAAATTATTTCCTAAATATTGGATCCGTAAAAATTATAAGTACACGTCCTTTGAAATTGATCCTACTGAATTTTCGATGTATTTATAAGTGTACTGAAACACCCAATAGCACAAATATTGGAAATTAAACCCATTGAGCTTTCGAAGTATTAACGGACGTACCAAAACTATCAGTGAATCTATTTGAGAATGCAACTCAATGCATTTACACCATAAGTTTTCGGGTGTATTGACTGAAATAATCACAGTCGAATTACTTTTGGAAAAGATCACGAAATGTGCCATAAGCTTATAAGCATCAAAACCTGTAAATTATTTTGAAAATCCTGAAAAAAATTATTTCCTAAATATTGGATCCGTAAAAATTATAAGTACACGTCCTTTGAAATTGATCCTACTGAATTTTCGATGTATTTATAAGTGTACTGAAACACCCAATAGCACAAATATTGGAAATTAAACCCATTGAGCTTTCGAAGTATTAACGGACGTACCAAAACTATCAGTGAATCTATTTGAGAATGCAACTCAATGCATTTACACCATAAGTTTTCGGGTGTATTGACTGAAATAATCACAGTCGAATTACTTTTGGAAAAGATCACGAAATGTGCCATAAGCTTATAAGCATCAAAACCTGTAAATTATTTTGAAAATCCTGAAAAAAATTATTTCCTAAATATTGGATCCGTAAAAATTATAAGTACACGTCCTTTGAAATTGATCCTACTGAATTTTCGATGTATTTATAAGTGTACTGAAACACCCAATAGCACAAATATTGGAAATTAAACCCATTGAGCTTTCGAAGTATTAACGGACGTACCAAAACTATCAGTGAATCTATTTGAGAATGCAACTCAATGCATTTACACCATAAGTTTTCGGGTGTATTGACTGAAATAATCACAGTCGAATTACTTTTGGAAAAGATCACGAAATGTGCCATAAGCTTATAAGCATCAAAACCTGTAAATTATTTTGAAAATCCTGAAAAAAATTATTTCCTAAATATTGGATCCGTAAAAATTATAAGTACACGTCCTTTGAAATTGATCCTACGGAATTTTCGATGTATTTATAAGTGTACTGAAACACCCAATAGCACAAATATTGGAAATAAAACCCATTGAGCTTTCGAAGTATTAACGGACGTACCAAAACTATCAGTGAATCTATTTGAGAATGCAACTCAATGCATTTACACCATAAGTTTTCGGGTGTATTGACTGAAATAATCACAGTCGAATTACTTTTGGAAAAGATCACGAAATGTGCCATAAGCTTATAAGCATCAAAACCTGTAAATTATTTTGAAAATCCTGAAAAAAATTATTTCCTAAATATTGGATCCGTAAAAATTATAAGTACACGTCCTTTGAAATTGATCCTACTGAATTTTCGATGTATTTATAAGTGTACTGAAACACCCAATAGCACAAATATTGGAAATTAAACCCATTGAGCTTTCGAAGTATTTACGGACGTACCAAAACTATCAGTGAATCTATTTGAGAATGCAACTCAATGCATTTACACCATAAGTTTTCGGGTGTATTGACTGAAATAATCACAGTCGAATTACTTTTGGAAAAGATCACGAAATGTGCCATAAGCTTATAAGCATCAAAACCTGTAAATTATTTTGAAAATCCTGAAAAAAATTATTTCCTAAATATTGGATCCGTAAAAATTATAAGTACACGTCCTTTGAAATTGATCCTACTGAATTTTCGATGTATTTATAAGTGTACTGAAACACCCAATAGCACAAATATTGGAAATTAAACCCATTGAGCTTTCGAAGTATTTACGGACGTACCAAAACTATCAGTGAATCTATTTGAGAATGCAACTCAATGCATTTACACCATAAGTTTTCGGGTGTATTGACTGAAATAATCACAGTCGAATTACTTTTGGAAAAGATCACGAAATGTGCCATAAGCTTATAAGCATCAAAACCTGTAAATTATTTTGAAAATCCTGAAAAAAATTATTTCCTAAATATTGGATCCGTAAAAATTATAAGTACACGTCCTTTGAAATTGATCCTACTGAATTTTCGATGTATTTATAAGTGTAGGTACTGAAACACCCAATAGCACAAATATTGGAAATAAAACCCATTGGGCTTTCGAAGTATTGACGGACGTACCAAAACTATCAGTGAATCTATTTGAGAATGCAACTCAATGCATTTACACCATAAGTTTTCGGGTGTATTGACTGAAATAATCACAGTCGAATTACTTTTGGAAAAGATCACGAAATGTGCCATAAGCTTATAAGCATCAAAACCTGTAAATTATTTTTAAAATCCTGAATCAATGATCCTAATGCCAATTTTATGTATTCATGAGTGTATCGAAACATCCAATAGCACATCTATTGCTATTTGAACCTTTAGATGACTCCATGAGTGTATTTTAACACCCAATAGCACATCTATTGGTTATTTAACCTTTTGAACTTTAGATGACTCCATGGGTGAATTGACACACCCAATAGCACATCTATTGTTAATTGAACCTTTAGATGACTCCATGAGTGTACATTTAAACTTTTGATAATAATAAAAAAATCACAGTCGAATTACTTTTGGAAAAGATCACGAAATGTACCATAAGCTTATAAGCATCAAAACCTGTAAATTATTTTTAAAATCCTGAAAAAAAATATTTCCTAAATATTGGATCAGTAAAAATTATAATTACACGTCTTTTGAAATTGATCCTTATAAATTATCGATTATGTATCCCTAGTGTACTGAAACACCCAATGGCACAAATATTAGGAATTAAATCCTTTGAATTGTCGATGTATTTACGGACATTCCAAAACTATCAGTGAATCTATTTGAAAATGCAACTCAATGCATTTACACCATAAGTTTTCGGGTGTATTGACTGAAATAATCACAGTCGAATTACTTTTGGAAAAGATCATGAAATGTGCCATAAGCTTATAAGCATCAAAACCTGTAAATTATTTTGAAAATCCTGAAAAAAAATATTTCCTAAATATTGGATCCGTAAAAATTATAAGTACACGTCCTTTGAAATTGATCCTACTGAATTTTCGATGTATTTATAAGTGTACTGAAACACCCAATAGCACAAATATTGGAAATTAAACCCATTGAGCTTTCGAAGTATTTACGGACGTACCAAAACTATCAGTGAATCTATTTGAGAATGCAACTCAATGCATTTACACCATAAGTTTTCGAGTGTATTGACTGAAATAATCACAGTCGAATTACTTTTGGAAAAGATCACGAAATGTGCCATAAGCTTATAAGCATCAAAACCTGTAAATTATTTTGAAAATCCTGAAAAAAAATATTTCCTAAATATTGGATCCGTAAAAATTATAAGTACACGTCCTTTGAATTTGATCGTACTGAATTTTCGATGTATTTATAAGTGTACTGAAACACCCAATAGCACAAATATTGGAAATTAAACCCATTGAGCTTTCGAAGTATTTACGGGCGTCCCAAAACTATCAGTGAATCTATTTGAGAATGCAACCCAACATATTTACCCCATAAGTTTATGTGTACTGACTGAAACACTCTTTCTTACTCTTTTGTAAGAGCTCTTGATATGGACTATCAAAACCTAAAAATTATTTTTAAAAAACCTGAATCAATAATCCTAATGCCTATTTTATGTATTCATGTGTATCGAAACACCCAATAGCACATCTATTACTATTTGAACCTTTAGATGACTCCACGAGTGTATTTTAACACCCAATAGCACATCTATGGGTTATTTAACCTTTTAACTTTAGATGACTCCATGGGTGAATTGACACACCCAATAGCACATCTATTGTTTATTGAACCTGTCGAAATTTTGATGACTCCATGACTGTATTGAAACACTCAATAGCACAACTATTGGAAATCCAACCCTTTGAACTTTCGATGACTCCATGGGTGATTAGAAACACCCAATAGCACATCTACTCGTAATTGAAACATTCCAAATTTTGATGACCTTCTTACCCCTGAAAAATAAGGCCGATCCAGAGATTCCAAAGGCACTTGCGCACAACACTATCCTCTGGAAAACGAGGTCGATCCAGAGCCTGCCAAAGGCTAAGGGCTCTCGCGCACAACACTTACCTCTGGAAAACGAGGCCGATCCAGAGCTTGCCAAAGGCTAAGGGCTCTCGCGCACAACACATAACACAAACACATACCTCTGGAAAACGAGGCCGATCCAGAGCTTGCCAAAGGCTAAGGGCTCTCGCGCACAACACTGAACACAAATACCTCTGGAAAACGAGGCCGATCCAGAGCTTGCCAAAGGCTAAGGGCTCTCGCGCACAACACTTAACACAAACACTAACCTCTTGAAAACGATGCCATTGATCCTTATGAATTATTGATTATGAATTCCTAGTGTACTGAAACTCCCAATAACACAAATATAAGAAATTAAACCCATTGAGCTTTCGAAGTATTAACGGACGTACCAAAACTGTCAGTGAATCTATTTGAGAATGTAGCTCAATGGATTTACACTATAAGTTTTCGGGTGTATTGCCTGTAATAATCACAGTCGAATTACTTTTGGAAAATATCATTCAATGTGCCATAAGCTTAAAAGCATCAAAACCTGTAAATTATTTTGAAAAGCATGAAAAAAATTATTTCCTAAATATTGGATCCGTAAATATTATAAGTACACGTCCTTTGAAATTGATCCCTCTGAATTTTCGATGTATTTATAAGTGTACTGAAACACCCAATAGCACAAATATTGGAAATTAAACCCATTGAGCTTTCGAAAAATTAACGGACGTACCAAAACTGTCAGTGAATCTATTTGAGAATATAATTCAATGCATTTCCACCATAAGATTTCGGGTGTATTGACTGAAATACTCACAGTCGAATTACTTTTGGAAAAGATCATGAAATGTTCCATAACCTTATAAGCATCAAAACCTGTAAATTATTTAGAAAATTCTGAAAAAAATTATTTCATAAATATTGAATCCGTAAAAATTATAAGTACACGTCCTTTGAAATTGATCCTACTGAATTTTCAATGTATTTATAAGTGTACTGAAACACCCAATAGCACAAATATTGGAAATTAAACCCATTGAGCTTTCGAAGTATTTACGGACGTACCAAAACTATCAGTGAATCTATTTGAAAATGCAACTCAATGCATTTACACCATAAGTTTTCGGGTGTATTGACTGAAATAATCACAGTCGAATTACTTTTGGAAAAGATCACGAAATGTGCCATAAGCTTATAAGCATCAAAACCTGTAAATTATTTTGAAAATCCTGAAAAAAATTATTTCCTAAATATTGGATCCGTAAAAATTATAAGTACACATCCTTTGTAATTGATCCTACTGAATTTTCGATGTATTTATAAGTGTACTGAAACACCCAATAGCACAAACATTGGAAATTAAACCCATTGAGCTTTCGAAGTATTTACGGACGTACCAAAATTATCAGTGAATCTATTTGAGAATGTAACTCAATGGATTTACACCATAAGTTTTCGGGTGTATTGACTGAAATAATCACAGTCGAATTACTTTTGGAAAAGATCACGAAATGTGCCATAAGCTTATAAGCATCAAAACCTGTAAATTATTTTGAAAATCCTGAAAAAAAATATTTCCTAAATATTGGATCCGTAAAAATTATAAGTACACGTCCTTTGAATTTGATCGTACTGAATTTTCGATGTATTTATAAGTGTACTGAAACACCCAATAGCACAAATTTTGGAAATTAAACCCATTGAGTTTCCGTTGTATTTACGGACGTACCAAAACTATCAGTGAATCTATTTGAGAATATTACTCAATGCATTTACACCATAAGATTTCGGGTGTATTTGATTGAAAAACTCACAGTCGAATTACTTTTGGAAAAGTTCATGAAATGTGCCATTAAAAATTAAAAAAAAAAAAATCATGCGCAATTACATGTATATATATGGCTGATTCAAGCTTATAAACAGCTCTACTTAAAAATTCTAATGTAAAACCAATTAAATAAAATAAATATAATTTATTCAAAAAAAAATAAATAAATAAATAAATATAAATATTTATCTACTCCAATATGAAATTTAATAAAACAAAAACTTAACATCTCAATTACAATGACGCAACATGGTAGCCATTTTGTACCTGGATGATTTAACAAAAAAAATTTTACCGCCAAATAAAAAAACTTTTCTCAAAAAATAAAACATTATGAAAAACTAAATAAAAAAAATTATTCCCGAATTGAAAAATGATACGAATGTACGAGAAAATTAATTTGTGAATACTATAATCGTTATAAATAGCAATAAGTTGAATCTCAAAACGACCGTTACATGAAATTCACGTTAAAACCAATTATCATTAAAATAAATAAAAATTGTCAAAAAAATTATCCCAAAGCATTAAAATAACTGTGAAAACATTTTAAATAATCTTTACACTATTGATTAGTTAATATTTTATTCGAGAAATGACTAAAATTAACTGACGAGTATTTTCCCTCCAAAAAAATTAAGAAAAAACTATCTAATTTTTCGCGAAATTCACAAAAATTTTCAAGAAAAACATATGTGATATATATTGTATGATAAATAGAAATGATTTACTAACCAAATTTGGATGAAATGTGAATTTTTCCATAAAAAATAAATTAGTATTACGAACACACAAATTTACACACCTTAACACTGTGACCAACTCGGGACAAATGATTAAAAAAAGCGGAAACGTTGAATTATACCGCTGACTGTTCTATTACCCAAAGAGAATAGTTTCGATAGACCTGAATATAGATAGGTATATTATATATCAAAAAATAGACTTATTATAATCAAATTTTTTTTTTAGTTTTCTTCTTAAAAAAAAACAAAAAAACGATATTCATTAAAATAATTGTATTTTCTTGAAAGTTTATCTATTGAGAGTAAAACACTTATTCTAAATGTACCCTTATCCTAAAATTAATTAAGCTTTTTAAACTAAGTATTTCTCAGTAAAGTTCCATATGAGTTCCTAAAAAATATATCAAATCTTATCTCATAGTATTTTAGAATAATCTTCGACAAATAGGTACTATATATTAGAGTATATTAATTTTCTAAATTTATAACGCTGGAAAATATTGAAGTCACAGACAAATTTGGCTTACGTGTCCATCCGCCCGTCTATCACCAAGATAACTCAAAAACTAAAAGAAATAGCAAGTTGAAATTTTGGTGACATATTCAAGACATAAAATATAAAAAACAGTACGTTAATAAGCAAAATCGTTCCATTGGCCCAACTTTTAAACCAAAAAAAGGAAGAATTTGAAGACAAAAATGTTTGGTTTTTAAAAAGAAACCACTTTTGTTTGAAACATTTTTTTCAATAAATGTTTAGATTCGCTAAAATGTTAGCTCAAATTTAGTTAACATATATAATTACAATAAATGTTACTATTACATATCTATTTATAACGGTATAGACTGGATACTTATAGTATTTTATGAAAGCTAATGATTAAAAAAAAATCCAATATTAATACTTAACCATATACCGAGTATCTAAAGTGTCCTAATTTTTCTGCTTTATTATATTCACTTTTAGATGGCATTGAAATATTTTTGATTGTAAAAACCAATACCTGGTAAAAATAACTCAGATTGTTCTAAAATTTGATATCTTATCTCCGATTTTAAACGTTTAAAAACTCGATATAAATTTTTAGGTGTGGAACGCATCAAATTTTAGATAAATAAACCTGAAGTAAAAATCACAATTGGACTTAAATAGACTAATTAGGCGTTTTTGCTATCAATATTTTTAAGTGTTACAAACATTACATTGCATTTTGCATATATAAATTTTTAACATTTAAAAATATAATGTACTAAACAGCCTTTTCAAAAAAAATTGTTTATGCCTGTTCTAACCAATTTAATCTTATTTGAATAACAACACTACACAAAAACAATTTTATCGTGGGAACTTAAAATTAATCAAATTTGTCTCTGTAAACAAGTAATTTTCTGCCATTAGTAAGATTCTCGTCGAGATGTTTGCTTGTGACCTTTGTTATCGTTTATTTATTCGCCTCAGTTTGTTTTGGAATTTGCTTACGTAATTTTATTTTTGTGAAAAAATGAAAATTATAACTGACTATAATTGTAACAGTTTTAATAAATTATCAAGTGTTTTGATCAAAATTCTCGAAAGTGATGCATTTTTTTACACATCATCTTGTACAAGTTAACAATTGTATGCAAAGTATTAGCAAAGTATTCACTTCACGATAAATTAAAAAATTATTACTCCTTCGCTGGTGAACAAGAGACATATTGTTTCGTAGAACATCAGACTAAATCGTCTTTTTATTATAACAATAAACAAGCAATTTTTAAACTCATTATAATGGACTCATACAAAATATGTACAAAATGTCATAATGGCAAATTATCATAATACGCATGTTTAAACGTTAATTAATGTGTCTATTAGAATTTTAGTATAAGTCTATGGAAGATGAGATTTTTACAATTAGACAATTAGAAGAAATAATATTGGGAATTACATCGATATTGAATAAGACCACACTTGGATCAAATTTAAAATTGTGGGAAAAATAATGTTATATAAAAAATAATAAAAATGACGATTTTTCAAAATTTAAATGGACTTTACTGGAAATTATCTGAAAAGTTTTGAAACGATTTCTAAAGAATTTTGTAATACGTCAAATGCCGAATTGAATTTTGAAGTAATACAACCCAATGATAAATTCGATATCAAATTTATAGGTAAATATTTGAAACCAGTAAATTCTTAAATAATGTGCTTTATCAAATCTTTAGGTATTAGTTCTAAAAAGAAGTTTGAATGAGTAAAATTATCTAGAAGAATGGAAATCAATGACAAAATTTAATTATTCGTTACAAATAAAATGTAAAATTAAGAATATAAAACTTCATTAAGAATTAAAGGCTAAAAATATGTGCTTGTTGTTGATACGATATGGATACAATTATGGTACAATATCTCCATCACAAAACTTTAATGTTAATTAACACCTACTTAAATAATTTTAGGTAAGCGATTTTCATTTCTACCCACATTAACAAATTAGTAGGGAAAAATGAATAAATTAACACCATCTAGGAGGTAATAATCTTTTTCCAATATATTTTGTATATATCTATCAATTATACAGTGTGTCACCTGTATAGTATAATTGAAATCCTGTATTTTAAAATAGAAATAACAATTCATATAACCAAATATTACTTCTAGAAAATCTACCAGATGATATAAGCCGTGATATATAACTTATATAACCAAATATTACTTCTAGAAAATCTATCAGATGATAAAAGCATTGGGTTTGAGTTATCTTTAATAATTAATGCATATAGATTTGATTATTCGATGCACTCTTCTTGAAAGGAGATTCAAAAGCTTATTTGAAACGAATTTGTTGTTCTGAAGGTTTCTTGGATTATATGAGGATTTCACTAGACAAAAATTGTTCATGTTTTCATATTATATAAATGGGTTCTCTTACGATAAGAAATACTAGAAAATCACGTTATAAGACATATTAAAATCATTTTACTTCGAAAAGGTGTATTCTAAAACAATATTAGGTTTCCAAAGTCATACAGGTTCTACACCTTGTTTTGTTAAATTTAAGGGGTTGTTACCTTTTCTATTCTGTTAATTTCATCCCCCTTTTTATTCATTTTGTATACATATACAAATTTATAAAAAGAAAATAAGAGTCGTGTAGTAATAATAAAAGATAAATACGATTGGCTACCTGTTTATATATCTCACCCCTAAAATGTGAGTTAATAAATACAGGTTAAATTTGTCTTAAAGCAACAACTTGTTTATATAATCTGTTATAATATTTATTTGTTAATATTATAACAGATTAAGGATTTTTAACAGTAGCCAACAGCTTGTTTACTTTTTCTTAATCATTAAACAAGTAGCTTCTATAGTTTGAGCGATTTAAATACATTTCTTATTAGAATTCTGGTATGGATGGGCATAATGATAAAATTTTCGTATAGATATTTCAATAAGTCCGCTACAGTTGTATTCATTGAAAAATATTGGAAAAATTAATTCTGTAGCAAGTTCGTTCACCAAAAAGGTACATTAAAAGTTTTACCATTAAAACCACTCAGTAAGAATTATTTTCAGAAATGAATTTCTCTTACATTTACGTTAGATACTATCCAAAAGCGATAACTTGTGAAAAAAGAAGTTGTAATTTTAATCAATCACATAAAAATTTATTAAATCGGTATTTGTTTAACAAATGTCTTATTTTTATTAAAAATTTTTGAATTTCTGATCATATTTACAAAATAGAGTATGATCTGAATGTACTCGAGTAGAAACATACAGCAAAGTATTCAGTCAATGGAATTGTGTTAAAAAAAAAATAGAAATGTATAAAATAAAAATTTTACTTTTTATGATTATTTTCAAAAAAAGAAAATTAATAAACGTAGAAGCTGCATAAAGTATTTTTAAAATAACTCGTTTTAGCTGTTTTTCGATGTTCAACCCATCGAAAAAAGAGGGGGCGTAAATAGAGATTGGGCTGGTAGCAACCGGATTCTTAGTTCTTGAACTATTATTAACATAATTTCTTTAAAAATGCGGTTTTCGGTTTTTATATGCACAAGTACTTTCAGATCGTATTCTATAATAATCGATTATGTAATTAAGTTATTTTTTAAATCATTTTTGTTTATTGACAATTAACCATGTAGTTCAGTACAGGTATTCATCGTTTATAAGTGTTTGAAGCCTTGTTTTAATGAATTTTTTTCTTATAGATTGGAAACTAAGATGAAAATTATAAAAATTAATTTGAAGAAATGGACTTTTAAAAAACATTTAAAAATATGTACAACATTATTGGAATATAACCTACATTTTAATATGGAAGTAAATGGTTTATTATCATGAAATTTCTACTTAATAATGATCTAAAATTATGAAAATAATCTCACTTTAAAAGTACCGTTGAATTTGTTAATTAGTAGCGGAAATAAAATATTGTATGTAATTAAATTAGATTTTGCTTTATCGTAGGAATTTTGAAGGGGACTAATTTCTGAATCAACGGCTAGTTTTGTAGGACCAAGAGAAAATAATTGAAATATTTAAAGTTTAATAGAATGCTTATTTTAGTTTTTGTAATCAACGGTTTTCGTATCTATTTTCAATTAATTTTAACCATTTATATATTTTTTATTAGATGTGACCTTTTAAACGAAAGAAGGAACTTCTATCTATGTCGGAAGACAAATAAAAATACTCTTGTTTTCATTATCAAATACATACTCGAATGCTCGTTGAAACTTAACATAGGACAGAACTGAGATCCCCTTGCATCGTGTGATATGATAAACATGAAGATTTGAACTAATTAATAAATAATATTTGCTTATAAAAATAATTAGTTTAAAAAAACGTTATTGTTGTTGAGAAAGTTTGGTTCGTAATTAAAGTTCGTAATTAAAGTAGCATGAAAATATTTATAAATAATCTTTCAACAAAAAATTAGTAATTCATTCTGTCTCTGACACGCATGTAAAAATTTTTGCGAGCAATCAACAGGTATAAATAAATTCACTAAAACGACGTGGTTCCATAAGAATATGCTTTTTTACTTATGAATTTTATTCTGTATACAAATCTTAACTTGCAACAAATTTATTTTTTTCGTAAATAAAAATATTGTACTTTGAAATTGTCTGACCAAAGATTAACCAACCAAATATATACGATGATCCCCCACAGACGTAACGTAATTACAGATCTCAATCGATCACCAAAATTAAGCAATAACAGTCACAGTTGGATCATGTACGGGTGAAAATCTAGGACTGCTGTGTACTATTGTTGTATAGATTGAATATATATTCACTGCAGTCACTATATAACTTTGGTGATTGAAAAGTGGCCATGCATTGCTAAAGATGATTTACACAAATTTCCATGCCTTTTTTGACAAAAAGTTGAACAAATTAAAACCCTGAGTTTTTGAACATAAATCATATCAAAACATAACTTAAAATTTTAATTTTAAGATCAAAACATTTGAATACAAATTTTGATATTTCTTTTATAACTTTTAAGTAAGAATAGAAAATTAGAAAGTGTAAATTATTACGCTTAGATACCTAATTAGACAAGGATCGATAATTTTTGAAACAACAAAAAATTAATGTATTATGAAACCCATTGGAAACGGAAGAGAGTTTAAAAAAACGAAGGTCGGGAAGTGAAAGGAGTAGGTTATCTCGATTTCCGACAAAACTACAAGTCCTATGGAAAAAATTTAATTGACAAAGTTGTAGATAATAAGATCTACAACTTTTGTATTTACATTTTTTCACATAATCTCAAAATTTAGGTGAAAACTTTCCTTTTTATAAATACACTGTAATTTATTTTATTTTAAATATTTTTCACCTTATTTAAAAAAAAAAAAAAATTACAAAAAGCACCCTAATTTCCCTTTCGTTTTTGTTATATTCTCTTCCGTTTCCAATGGGTTTCATCCTAATTTAGTTTCTTTCCCTTTTTACTATTTGTAAAGGCTTCTACCCTGGTCTAAAGTAAATAATAACCGATTATGTAATAATAATAAGTTATTATTTAAATAATAAAAGGTATTTGTTGATGAAACACAGGTAAAGAAATGAATACAGGTAGTTACCAGTAGACTGATTGGCTATCTTTACAATCGTTTGTATTATTTGTACCTGTTTATGAACCAGCCCTTTTTTTAAATAAATAATAACAATAAATATTTTGCTAATTTCCATTTTTTAATTATTGTAAAAATAATGTATAGTTTACTTTAAGCATTTTTATAACTATATTGTTACAATAATTTTTTGTAAATAAACAATGGAAATTAACTAAATATTTCGCGTTATTCATTTATATGACTTTCCACAAATTAACGCTCAATTTAATGAACGAGGCTTTTTCTTTGTTTAATCTTTTATTGTATTAGAGTAGTAGTACAAGTAAATATTTAAGTGCATACGAGGAAAAATTAAGTAAACATGAAGAAAAAATTAGTAAATTTGAAAAGAAAATTAGTAAGTACAATGAGGAAATTAGTAAATACGATGAAAAAGTGAGTAAATATGATGAAAAATTGAGACGTTATGAAGAGGAGAAAAAACGCAGCCATAGAGAATTTAGAGAAACATCACCAATCCGTGATTATATTACTGAACTTAAACGTGTTTATGAACATAGATATTTATGATCATAAATTAAAGGATTTCGATAGAAAAGAATACAATCGGTATAGAGAAAAACGTTCAGATGATGAATATCAACGTAAACATTATGGATCTAGAAGTCGTGATAAACATAAACATTATAATCGTCGATAGTGTTTTGAAAATCATTATTATAAGAGATTACAAAGTGATAGCAAAATGACTTCAAATAAAAAACTTTTGTGAAATTGTTTAAATTAATGTTGAATTGCATTAAATCTTATAAGTAACTGAAATTTATTTTTAAATAAATTCTTTTATAATTAATATCTTACATAATGTGTTTTACATGTAAGAAAAATCATAACACATTTTTTCTTTGACTTCCATTAAAATTTTATTTTAGTTCTTTAAACAATATTTTTTGAAAGTAGTTTTTACATAACTAAGCTCCGAAAAAATCACTTTACCAGCGCATAGCCATGTGTCGAATTTCGAAAACATGTTGATTTAATTATAAAGGCGGGAGATAATGAAATTTTCATTTAAAAATTTTTTTTTTTTTCATTACTAAAATGAAAAGGTCTGGATTAATTGCGTATGCGTCTGACAACTAATGATTAATTTTAATTGACATCATACAAAATTACTGGTATTTGGATATTTTACATTTTATTCTCAGAAGTTTATTGACCTGATGTAATGATAATAATTTTTCCTTAATTTATTTTAAATTATATAAAATTAATCATTCACCTTAAAATTGAAACACCAAAAGCTGTTTTGGTTCAAGGTGAGATTATAAATTTAATGTAAGATGAATTTTACGCACCTTACAATTAATGTCAATTTGTAATCTCTTAAAATATAAAATTAGATATTCATTTATAAATTATTAGTTAAAGTAAACAATCAAATTCAGTTAAAGGTTTTGTGGTAAATCAGTGGTTTGTTCAACATTTATGTATTTATTTCAAAATGCCTGTAAAATTTGTAAAAAAACAATGGTTACGTTTACACAATATTAACAATTTTTAAGAGCTGAGATTGTTTTATATAAAAAGGGCCAGGTATAACAAGACTTAAAAAATAGATAAACTATAATGCATAGTATTTAGAATAACTATAATAGATTAATAAAATTTGTTTCAAATTTTTCGTTTTTCTTAACTTATTTCATGTTTTTCTTAAAGCTACGATTCAGTAATAAAAAACTTGCTGAATATTAATTCAATTTATTACCATACTTTTGCTCAATGATACATCATACTTGAATGTTTAATATATTGCCTATAAATTACAAATAAATTGTTTTGTTTATAATTATTAATCCAATTGTGAAATAACCCGATTTATTCTATGTTTAAAAAAACTTTTGGTTGCGTATTACGTTTTAGTTTTCTACAATATATTTAAAAATTAATATCAATGTGGTGGGGGTTATATTTAAAGTCTTATTATTCCTCGTTTTTTCCAAACTGTCTTCTAATGTTTACTATGTGTTAAATATATAAGTTTCTGTCTACAATAACTTCGATGTTTTAAGGTTGCGTAAAAACTAGAAGTTTATCGTATTTGAATTTGGATTATCATTGGAAACCAAACATAATATAAAGTATGGCCAACATTTCCACAAAGTTTATTAAAAAGAATCCTATGAATTGGGAATTGGAAGTTTGCACATTAGCCATATGTTGCTTGCAATGATATTACAGGCCTACGCTTTTCACATTTTGGTATTGTAAGATTTTATAGCAAAAAAAACAAAAAACAAAATATATCTTTTGGTAAAGGCATATAATATGCAGCAGTCATTTACGCTAAATTTTAAAATCCAGTAAATATTATTTGCCGATTAGCTTATTCTTTTGTATATATCATTAAAAAACGGCAATTCTTACATAATATTATAAAAACGCCTTTCTACCTATTTCTATGTTTGTCAGTGGTCCTGTTTACCTGATTCCCTTATCAGATTACCCTTACCTAATCTGCTCATTGTTTCTTATAAATTTGATAACACTAGGTAAACTAGTATATTAGTAGTAGCAATTTTAGTAAAAAGGATCGTTTATTGTGTATTTTTTTATATTCGACAGTTTTACTCAATTTCTATTCCCTTTATTATAGATATGAAATTGTTTCAAAAGCCTTTCAATTTTAATTCGGAATTTTTGAAACATGCGAGTAATAATAGCTTTAAATCATTGTTATGCGTACACCATTCGACTTATTGTAGTATGAACTAAAAAATATTTTTGTTGTAATGTTATACTAATTTTAAAGTGTAAAATAATTTTCTGTACAAGACTTTAAAATATATATACATATTATATAATATAAAACAAATATTTTATTCTTCAAATAAATTAAAAATTTTAAAATAAACGAGATTTATAATATTTTAACTCATGGTAAGTATTCAAAACTTTCAATGGAATATAGTCCAAGATTTGAGTAATGACGTTCCCGAGTAAATGTTACGAATGGAAAGTTTTAAAGTGAAAGTGTTTTTTGGAGAAAAGAAAATACGGCCCTTCTATATTTATAACAAAATTGGTTCCGAATGGTAAAAAATAATTCTAATTATCTAATTCTAATATCTCCCTACATCTTCGTGGTTTAATATTTGCATTAAACCACCATTTTATTTCATGAAAGTATCCGTTCTTCTAGTCATGTTTTTGTTTCTTTTTGTAACGAGCAAATTTGACTCTATGACTTCCTTTTACTATTTTTCATCAAGTATATGAGAACCACAGCACAATATACACGAGTTGTGGGTGCACGAGGTACCGGGTGTCCCACATCAAAGACGAGTGTATATATAAGTATTTGTTTCCCATAAGAAAAGTTTTTCTGAAATTCTACCCCTAATGGGATAGAAAGCAGAGCAAAGTTTGTATGGGACAACGGAAGTCCTTCGTCTAATCTGCTTCAAATTTTGCATGCAATCGATGTAATATCAATTGTCACCGTAACGTGTCCGGGTATGCTTTAAAATATATATTAATATCATTATTTATTCTAATTTGCCTTAGCTTTCAGTATTAAGAAATAGAGGAAAGTTGTTAAGAATATGTTATTATACTTAGAAAATGTTGAAGTTAATTAAAAATATGTGGCAAAACGACGTTTGCCGGGCCAGCTAGTATATATATATATATATATATATATATATATATATATATATATATATATATATATATATATATATATATATATATATATATATATATATATATATGATTTAAAATAGATAAATTTTTTGTATAATTTGTGCATCAAATGCACTTTGCTAATAGTGAAGTTGGTATTTTTAGCTAAAACGTAATTGGAGTACATAAGTTTGACGCTTGCTCAACTACACACTGTTATTATAATTATAAAACAACCTTGTATTTCTAATTTTCTCGTTTATATAATAGTCAGGATAAACAATTTTATGTGTGTTATAGGTTTTAGTGTAGGAATAAATCAATTTTTATGCGGACTACAGGAAGTATTTTTTGTTTAGAAAGGATGTTTTGAGGTGGGTTAAACAAATAAACTGATTTATCTCATTTAAGAAATCATAGACTTTCCATGAAGTAAAAAACTCAATATGATTTATTTACTGTATAAACCTCCCAACTTAATCAATTGTTTAAAAAAAAAAGCGTTCTTATAACTTGCGACTATTTGGAAAATTTTGGAAAGGAATTCAACTTGTGAATAGTATATTTAGACTAAATTTGTCAGAAAATTTTAAAAATAGACTTATTTTATAATCTATCCACATTTTTGAATAGGTTTAAATACATATCATTTCTTCTATAAAATTACTAATGCGAAAATGATCTTCTTAGAATTGATTTGTTTACTTGTAGTTTTCCATTATTCCAAAGTTAAAACCAGATTAACTTTTTTTTTAAATTCTATTGCAATTAAATTAATTATATCTTCACAGCAACTCAATAAAAAAAACATTGAATTAAATAGATTATCAGCAGGAATAAAATCAAAGCTTTTGAGGGTGTTTGTTTGTTAAAGTGAAAAATCGCATTGACATGTTTTTTCTGTCTTTCTCTCTCCCTCTCTCTCTCTCTCTCTCTCTTCAGTTCAATTGATTCTTGTTATTTATTTATTTATTACAAAAGTTTAGTATTAGTGAACGATATATATCTATAGAATAAAAAAAAAAAAGTTTTTTTGCTCAATAATTTACAAATGTACAACAGAAGTTTGACTTCAATAACCTAAATACTATTACAATACTACGCTTGATTAATGCCTTTTCAAATTCTAGTATTTTTTTTTATACGTATGAATGTGGTTCGATGTTAAACAACATAGAAAAGAAATGAGAAGACATGTTTGTTGTTGTGAACCCAACAACGAAAAAAAAAATTTCAGGAAATGTTTTGTACAGGTTGATCAGTTCAACAACCTTACGTATTCTGTTTTCTTCGTCTATTTGATAAATAAAACAAAGATATTGAATATATAAGTACAGGAGCGTAGCATCTGTGTAGCATCTGATTAGTAGAAAGTCTTATACCTGATCCGATTTATAATTGAGGTATATTTTGAGGTAAATTATATTAAAAATACAAATAAAAGGAATCTAAATTTTACGAAGTTTAAATATAAATCAAAGATAAGTTATTATTTTAAGTTTACATATTTCAGAATATAGGCAATGAAAAGACGAATCAAATAGAAATTAACTTTAAAAATGTTTGAGCTAGATATTTCTTGTTGAATCTTAAAGCTCAAAGTTATTTCTTTTATAGACTGACATATTTGAAGACTGATTGTAATATGTTTGAATAATACAGACATTTTTGTGACGGGGAATATAAATGACGTTTATTCATGCATCCAGCAATATACTCTGGTATTTGACTAGCAATAACTGAAGCTGGTATTTTGCATCATTGAGAAAACGCCCCATAGAATTTTTAGTGAAGTAATACGTAATAAAATATTCGGAACAAAATTTCTTTGTAACACCCTAAGTTTGTTATTGACAAAACATAATCAGTCTCTTTTGAATTTTGTATTGGAAACATAAAGAAACGATTATGGAGTTTTTTGGATTCATTTTGTTTACCTATTATTGTTTATATATTTAACTAGTGTTATTTTCTATGGGATACGGTCTTGAATAAATGTTTTTGAAGATAGAAATGAAATTCATATTCGAATCTTTATCTGACTTTCATGATCATATGTCGATTATCATATAAAAAATTATGTTATTTTGAACGTTTATGTACCAACATACTTCCAACTTCATTTAATAAAACTTTTCTTTTTCTATTTTTGGGAAAAAAATTTTTACTAATAAAAAAACATGTATTGTTTATAATTTACGTAGTAAGAAATCGGTTAAAATTGTTACTTTTTAATAGGATCCCGCAAGCATGTAACTTTTTATTGGAATATCTTTGCAATTTCGAAAAATGTCGATAATTCTAAGCATTGTGTTATTCACTGTTTGTAAATATTAAACTCAAGCGTCTAAAACAGACAATTTATATTTCAAAATATTTTATAGTTTGGTTCCTCATTTGTATATTTGTATTTGTATATAAGCAAAAATCAATAATTAGTTTCGTGTAAACCCTTAAATTAGACAAGACATCCAAGGACAGTAACGTCGCGAAGATTTTATAAGTTGCTTATGCCGAGGCCTGTAGTAGCTATTTATTTTCAGTTTATGTAGTCCTTATTACCATACTTTGTAACATAATGAGATCTTTTTTTTATTAGACTTGGTTCAAGTAAAGTGCTTTTATAAAAAAAATAATCTTGATTTCAACTAATTCTTCTTATCTGAAATTGTGCACCTTTTCAATTTAATGATACGGAAGTTAAAAAAGAATGTGTATATACGACCAGTATTGATTGATAGAAGTAGATACAAATATATTCTCTATATATACACTAGTATATACAGCATGTTTAGTTTTCGATTGGCTTTGCGAATTTCTATACCACGAATGGTAGAAATTTCAGTAAAATCTTAATCACAAATCAATTTATTTAAATGTTTAGATACTCGTAATATGTTTGAGTATCAATGGTTGAACTATTTTAAAACATTCCCCTATGACTAATGTTTAAAGTAAAGTTATGACGGAGACTGTACATTGATCTTTGTTATTTTAAACTGGAGTGGAGCAATCGGTAGAGTCGCGGACTCGAAATCAAGAGATCTTGGGTTCAAAT
The DNA here is from genome assembly GCA_020423425.1 of Chrysopa pallens. NCBI lineage: Eukaryota > Metazoa > Arthropoda > Insecta > Neuroptera > Chrysopidae > Chrysopa > Chrysopa pallens. The sequence continues at coordinate 54,816,253 of CM035594.1, read as the reverse complement.
CCAGACTGAGTCGTCTTATTTTTCTTTTCTTTATCCATCATCTGGATATTGCTTAAAAAAATTAATGATTATTAATGCGCAAAATTACTCTCGCCATTCCAAAATGGCTAAGCCAATGACAGCAATCTTCCTCGACAGCAACTCCAAGTGGTGAGATAATAAAAAACACATAAAACCAACGCCATTAGACATCTAATACTTCACTGAGTGAACAACACCACGTGCAAACATCTAATCGGTTTACATCAAGTCTATCGGACTTAAATTTTCTGTTTTTATGATAAAATCATTTTTATTACGTGTTGCTAAAAGCAAAAACTTTGATATTTTTTTGTGTGTGAATTATTGTGAATGATTTTGGTGCAGTGTTTTATTATCATTGTTTGTTTTAATTATTTTAAACTTGTTTATTGCACGAGAACTCAGTGTTCAATACTTAGAACCGATTGACTATTAAACGATTATACGCTCACTGATTATTATACGCTTAAATTTGCCTTTATAAATCATATAAACTTTTGTGATAAAATATAATTAGTTGCAACATTAAATGTAAAGTTACGTTTGATAAAATAAAACAGCTTTGCTTGAACTAACTATTGTATTTATCCTTCATCAAACTAAATTTGAGTTAAAATTGTGGCGAATCGAAACATCTTTAGAAAAATTTTTAAACAAAACTTATTTGTTTTAAAAACTCGATAAAACTTACTCTGAGATTTTAGAATAACACCATTAAATGTTAAGCTCATTATTCGTTTTTGAGTTATCTTGATGACCGGTGGACGGAAAAAACGGAATTGAGCCAATTAGGAGATTCTATGAAAACCTATAACAAAGTTTTGTTTATGTCGCCAATATATTAAAGAGTTACAATATTTAGTAGACTACAATCAAGTCTAACATATTATATATATGGCGAATATAAAAATTTTTCCAAGAACTTATATTTAAAATAGGTTATTATAGATTTAAGTTCTACCAGTTATTTACATCCAATAACAAGTAGCCAATATTGAACTAAACACACTGTATATATTAATAGTGTTATGTCCTGGCACGGTGATATAGCTTAGTTGTACGTATAGACTTTCCGCTTGAACAAACTGTAAAGAAGATAGATGAAATGTTATACTCTCACTCACTAGAATAAAATGTCACCCAATGACGGATGTTTAAACGATGTAAAATAGCCTGGTCTGTTTATATATATACTTATTGTAAGTGAACCTCACTGTATTTAAAAGTTTATATATATACTATGATAAATCGACTAATATGAATATAAAATTTGTATCTAATATTTTATATTTAACTATATTAACATATGTATTTATATATTTACTAGCAACCCCCGCTTTGGCTTCGCACGCATATTAATCAGTTGTCTGCAAAGTCAACAAACATAATTACTTATAGTAATAGATGGTAAAAAAATTAATTTCAAACCTATATTGAATAATATTATGTAAATAAGTAAACTTGAATAGAATTTTTAACAAATTTGAACATAAAATACCAAAATGTGGCTAAAATGAAAAAAATGTTAATCTTGTTGCCTAACTTTTATTAGATCTTAGGACCTAGACTATTTGATATCTCCAAAAATTTAAACTGCGTACGCCTATTGTGAGACTAAACAGCAATTTTTTCTAAGCATAATTTAGAAATATTAAAATTATGTTATGATTTTAATATTTATATTAATATATTACTATTATTAATTTAAATTACTTAAATTATTATCAATATAATTTTATTTTTCATATCAACGGGATCTAAAATAAATTATTGAAGAAAAATGTTACTGTTATTAACCTTCAAATAAAAAATGAAAAAAAAAAAATTTCATAAAACTGCCCCCTCATGCAGAGGCTCAAATGAAAAGGAAGGGCAGCTATAATAAAAGCCCGCAGTTAGAACTTTGAAGGGATGGACGGTCTATCTTTCATATAAAAAGGAAAATTTAAACACAGTATACCATTTTATTATATATATTTTACTATCATTGGGTAGGAGCTAATTATAATATTCAGATGATATTTCTGACCTGATTGCTTTGGCCAAAATTTTTAGGTTGGAACTGGGTCTCTATTTTATCAGTTCTGTTTAGAATGAATATATTTGTGTATTATAGGTATATTATTAGATAATATTATGTATGAAGAAGTGTATATATTATATATATACTATAATATAATATAATATAAGTGTATATATTATATTATATTACTTCATACATACAAGATACATTATCCATAGGGAACAATATCTAAGATATAGTTTATTATATAACCTAACACAAATAACATGCCATTAGGCATAAGCTTATATATGTTTTAGAAAATGTCTGCATGTTTATAAACTGAAAACTAAGTATTTTGAACTTATTTAAACTAAACGAGTAAAAACCCGTTGAAAAATTAACGATACATATATACGATGGTAGGTATTCTAAAAATGATATTTCATCATTATTCATTCGCCTGAACTTAATAAATATTTTAATTTATTTCAAATCTGTCACTGCATTAATAACTCGCTCTCAAAAATAGTTTGATCGCTCAACGCCTTGTTGAACGATGTAATACACTTGTTGCTACATGCATTGCATTTTATTTTATGCAATTTAAACAAAAATTTCCAAGATCCCAATAAGCGAATAATGTCATATATAGAAAAACAATTTTGAAAATTCGTAGACGTAGACTCTCACGTTGCCCCATAAATTTGAGCCTGGACCCAAACTTCAAACCAATATCCGTTTTTTGATTTATACTAATTGAAACATTCATTTCAGATTGATACACAAATTGATACATTTTGAGACTCGTGTGTTTTGTATGCCATAAAAGTTGCCATTGTTATATGTTTATATTAGAATAATAAAAACTGGATATGCGTCAATTGTGAGCAAATCGTAATTAAGGCTCATAAATTTTTGTTATTGTTTTTCGGATATCGTCCGTATCTCAGTTTAATTAAAATATATACATTTAGCTTTAGAATATCAAATTTATTTTCCAATAATTTTTCATTTAAATTTTCTTTCTTAAAAGGGACTAGTAATTGGTTTTCTTTTACTTAAACATATAAAACAGTTTTATGTCATTAGATAATCAATTTTTCTATTTGGGATTAAAATATTGAAATTCATTAAATAAACTTATTAAAAGCCGTTGGTTGCAAGGACTCAAAACAATATCAAATGGAATTTCTTTTCATTTTCTAAACAATGTTTTAATAATGAAGTTATAATATTTATAATTGGTAGGTGCTATGTTCCAAATTTCAGATACCGTGCCTTAGACCAGAAAAATTTACTATACTAATCTGCACTAATCTATAATACATTTCATATATCTTTAATGGAACTATTTTCTATTCAAATATAAAGTAAAAGTTCCAAACACAATGAATATAAAAACTAAACTGTTTACCTTAATAGAGAAGAAATTTTACCTTTGCTTTCTACACATATGAAAAAAAAAAAAAAGAAAATAAATAAATCTTTCTCTTTCATAACATTGCACAATGTTTGAAATATTCATATATTAGAATATTTGTATTGTGTATTTCATTGTAAGATCAAATATTGCTTCTTTTGTTTTTCAAGAGTATAAATATTTCATCAGTTTGACGTAAGTGAAATTGAAAAGAAAAATGAATTTAAATATCATAAAAAAAAGTCTATATATAAAATGTTTGATGATGGTTGAATAGATATTCTAAGAATACAGCAGACTTGAAGGGTTTTTCTCTTCAAATAAATCTGTATACAAATAAACAGTTGTTTTCTTTTACGGTTTTGGTTTTATATAAATAAAATTATTTTTGAATTGTTTTACATGGAAATATATACTTAAGTATTCAATTAAGGTAAAATGAGTATAAGAGGAGGGATTTTAAAAAAGTACGGGCTTCAAAAATTGCTTTATATGGTCTTAAAAATTGCAATACAGGTGCTCGTAAGCATATCATGGTTTCTTTTAATACATCCATAATGTTTTAACTGGCTATGTTTACAATTGTTAAACCTTACAATAACTCTTGTTACTGAGTGGTTTTCATGGAGCTTTTAAAATTTTATTAAATGCCAGACACGTTTTCACTTCGTTTTATCAAGTGTCAGATAAATATTTGAGTTTATTAATTAGTGTATTAACTTTCTTTTGGAATAACAAAAACTCCTTTAGAACTTTAGTAAAGGTGCAACGCAAGATTTAACCCTCATTTTTAGAGGTATTTTTCATATAATGATAATGATTCGTAATCGTTTACCGGGTACGGGAACTAAATTTGTAATAAAACCATCAACGTTGCAACTAGTTTTTAAAAAGTGCTCAAGTATTTTGTATTTTTTAATATCAATTATATTTTAAATGATTAGTTTTATCAAAAAACTGATAGCAATTGTTTAAAAAAACCCTAAAAAACCGACGAAAAGTTCAAAATTTTTTTTTCACTGTTTGTGGGTTTTCTAGGATAATTAAGGTCTAAAAAATTCAAAAATAACATTTATTTAACGATCGGTCAACTAGTTTTCAATATATTGCATGAAATGCATCCGATAAATCGGCCACCGGATCGGATTTCTAGCAATATCTCAAAAACTGCGCATCCAATCGTTAAATAGATGTTATTTTTGAAATCTACGGGTCAAAAATACCCTAGAACACGTATTTTATTCAAATCGAGGACAAAAAATTTTTTTCGATTTTCTCGATTTTTTAAAAGGGGTACCCCTTAAAAAAATTGCAAAAATTCGAAAAAAAATTTTTCTACCCTTTTGTGAAAAAAACTATCTACATAAGGGTAGTTTGGCACGTAGATTTCAAAAATAACATCTATTTAACGATTGGATACTTAGTTTTTGAGATATCACTAAAAATTCGATCCGGAGGCCGATTTATCGGATGTATTTTAGGCAATATCTCAAAAACTAGTCGACCGATTCTAAAATAAATGTTATTTTTGAATTTTTTAGATCTTAATTATCCTAGAAAACCCATAAACAACGATAAAAAAATTTTGAACTTTTCGACGGTTTTTTAACGTATATATACAATCTTAACAAGTATGTTTTTCGACAAAATTCACCATTTAATGCCCAATTTATATTCAAAATACATTAAATCTTATTATCAACTAACAAAATTGCAATATCAATAGTTATCAATGCAAAAGTAACATTTCCTAGCTCATCTTCTAAAACACTACTGGTATATACATTGTAACTCTTTATAATTAACTAGACGCGGACATGAGATTGATGGATGGTATAATCCTTTTTGATACTTAACCTCATAAATTAATTCAAATTATTTATTATAATAAAAAACGATTAAAATAAAACCTTAGATGAAATCATTATCAATAAATACTTTAGTAAGAAATAAAAATTTTGGATGATAAATACTGTTTCGTTCAAAAAAAAGGTTATGTTAGTTTATATTTAAAGTACACGATAATTGTAAATATTCGACAAAACATATCTAAGAGACAGTGCTTGCTATAAGTCGATCCTAAAATAACGAGTGTGGAAAACACTATTTTATATATTTTAAGTTTTGGGAGGGTTTAATTCCTGGGAATCAAAAATACTGAGAAGATTCTACCAAATTGCATGTCCCTTGGTTCTGTTTCAGTAACTTGAAATGTAAATATAAAATCAAAATTTCATTATGATCTCAAATTCTACAAATATATCGATAAATCACCCGCTAGGATATCGAATTATGTTAAAGAAAATCATTTATTACTAATGATAATATTTAAAAATTGTCTATCAAACCAGTAAATGTCAAACCGCATTCAACATTGCATTCCTTTTGTTTGAAACTAACTTGTCAGAGTTATTATTTAAAATGGAACAATATGTTTTGTTACAATATTGAAAAGACTATGGCTGATTGAACTATTGACGTTATAACTCTTCGTCAGGAAAAAAATTATGTACTATGTCAATCAAAAACCGAAAAAAATAAATCATTTTGGGACCAATTTTTAATAAAAATTCATGTGTTTCGCAGTAATAAAGCTTTTCAATATGTTATTTTCATGTCTAGACTGTATCTGTGCACACAGATACATATTTTCTAGGTATGATTGACAGTAAAATATTCAAAACATCTGGTAACCAATTTTTATACAATTTTGTTGTGAAAATATATATCAGGCATTATTGTTTTTTTTTTTTTTTTGTATTTTATATTATTAAAGAAAATCAAATGGTATAAACTTCAATCACATCGTCTTATTACATCATGATAATTTAAGCAGAAAATGTTGTGACACTTACTCTAACGAATACAAATTCTATGATGCATGACATCCCAAAAGAAGACACTGGGCCTATGGACTATAAGAATCGATTATTTTCTTTCATAATAAAATATTGCTCTGAAACCTGAATAAATCTAGTATAATGTGGTATAGACTCTACTTCGTATATAGATTTCGTAATGAAAGTGGGCTTGGTCTATTCAAGAGTATGCAAATCTACATATTTTCGTTTTGAATTTAATTAATCTATAGAAATGCCCCAGAAAATTGATGGCAAGAAACAAAAAATATGAGCGTATAGAAGAATAATTAATTCCAAGAAAGATAGCGTTATACGAAAATGACTTTTTTAACAAAAATAGAAATTTAAGCAATATTTCGCGGCAAAAAAAAAGCATGAAGATTCAGATGGCCAAAATCAATATTAACACCAAGTTAAACAAAAAGTTTTATTAAAAAATTAAAAATTATTAAAAAAATGCGATTTTTTGCGTTTTTCGCCATGTGGGCGTACACTAATTAATATTGTACAATAATCGATAGACAATTTAAATACGTACAATTTTCTAATTTAAACTTTTCAGATTCGTGCTCAACTTTTTGATTTATTTGCAAAAAAACTGTTTTTCGATTTTCACGAATATTTTTTGTTAGGTTCGCCAATGAAATTCAGGAAAAAAATTCTTGGAATTAATTATTCTATACGCTCATATTTTTTGTTTTCTATCTTAAATTGTTTGGAAATTAACATTCCGAAACTATAGATTGATTAAACTATTGAATAAATTTGTTACGTTTTGAAGATGTTTTTACTTGAAAATTTGTATAAATGGAAGTCAACAAAATTCTTTTAGGAGAAGTTGAATAACTATACATCCTGAATCAATCCAAACTTTAAAATTTATAATTTATATTACTTTCATATTTTATAAATTCTGTTTTATAAAACTTTATCAAAATGTAATGGCTAGTTTATTTTGCATCTGATAAAGGAAAACAACTTTATATAAAAATCTTTTTAATAAAAATATAAAAAGACGAATATGTGTATATATACTAGTATAAAATAAAACTCATAGTTGCATATTAATGTATTATATAACATTTTCTATCATAACTAAAACCAATATGTTTTCTTTCTCTTTTCAAAACATAAAAATTAGTATTGAACTGAATTCTTACATTAGAATGAATTCTATTCTTGGATAGATATTTCGTTTGTTTATCATCTGTTGATATACTTTATTCGTTTCAAGCAAAGAATGTCAACATCTATAGTTTTGAATAATCCCATTATTCTCATTTTATTGTAAATGATAAGATCTACGTTTAAATTTTAATTATTTTAAAATATTCCCAATTAGGATGTGCTCTAAAAACATTTTGTTAAAATTTCACCGTTACGTTTAAAAGCTGTGGAAATTTGCCATAAATTTTCCATATTCACGGTAGCTTATATTTTTTTGAGTATAATTTTTGATGATATTCTATAATATTATTATCAACCTTTTACCAAATTTCCATTTTTATTGATTGTATTATATTTGTTTTCTGTTAGCTATCGTATCATAAAATTTTGTCTCATGAAAACACACATACGTACGTTGACACATGAAAATATGACGTTCATTCCAGTTGTTATTTCCAGAACAATTCCAATAAAGGGAAGTTATTTACCAATATAAATAAATGAAATCCAAACCGAATTTGAAAAATTTTGCATTTTATTGTTTTGAACTACCTCACCAGAGAATGAAATTCTTTGCCATCCGATTTTTCAAGAGCTAATTTCTAAAAAAAATATTAAATTATTAAAATAGCGGATCTGTGTATTGCTTGGCAGCATTAATTGATGATAATATTTTAGTAGCTTGATTCATAAATTCTAAACAACTGTGACATTTTCCAAACTGACTTGATACTATTAATCATTAAAATCACACAAAAAAGGTGATGAGTGTGAATTGTACTCTTAGCAATTCCCTACTCATCTATTTGTGTATTTAATACCTCAAATAATAGTAATTGAGTCATTCAGTGTTCTTAGATCATATTAAATAATATAAATTTCTTATGGGACGTTTCTTTCTCCAAGTGTTGTGATAGTTTTTTTTTATCTAAATATCTCCAGTTAGAAGGTTCGTTTTGGTCTAAGAACTCTCTCTTGGCTTAAGGCCTTTCATTGTACTATTGAACACTCAAATCGGATGAGAAGGAGGAAAGCAAGGCGTGAAAATAATTCATAATTTTTTTTTTATATATTTAGATAACACTAATATAATTCCAAATACACAGTTTCTTCATAAGTGCACAACGTTTTTCTACTACTAATCTAAACTCTTGGTCTATTTCTAAATGATAGAATGGAAATATGCAGCACTTAAACGAATTTACAGTATCTTTCATACCATATTATTCTACCTATCATGCATTATATGGATAGCAAGATATTTTTATTGGTAACACAGTAATTTGTTATATAAATATATAGAGTTCTCTAAAAACTGACAATAAATCCTTATATATATATATATATATATATATATATATATATATATATATATATATATATATATATATATATATATATATATATATATATATATATATATATATATATATATATATATATACAAACACATCTACTTTAGAAACTTATATAAATATGTTTTTGAATTGAATTTTTCACTTATATATATAGTGTATGTTGTTGTATAAACGAACAATAAAGATTTTAATCTAAATTGCAAGCAGTTTTTCCATTTTTCAATAAAGTACCAAACAAAAGATAAATTTTTAAATGGGTAGAGAATTATATTTCAATGTTGTTAATTTTTTATATATCTAAAAATGTTTGTTTAAATTTAAAAATATATCACATCGTTTTTTTGTTTTTTTTTGTGTTTTAAAAATATACTTTATCTTTCTGGGACAATATATTCCAATAGCGTCGTGTAAAAACAGATATCTTATGTTATGTAAATGTTAAGTGAGAATAAAAGAAATACAAAAATATGCTCGGATTTTTTTCGGACTCTTTAAGCTCTATTAAAACATTTTATGCTTAAAACATGAAAACAATTTTGATCAAACTTCGTATACAGGGAATTGAGACATGAAATAAATAAATACACTATAAAAATAAAACAGACCGATAATTTTTAATATTTTAAAACTGAAATACTTTGTGGAATTGATATGGATTTGTTTCATTCGATACATGAAAGTCTAAATTGTATTTAAATTTAAAAATATGATTTTGTAGACAGGCCTCATAGTATATAGATTTTTCTTTTCACTATTTCGATTTTTCTACTCATTGACAGCTATTAAGTAAAGCTCAAATACGGGAGAACAATTTTCAAAACCATTGAATCGTTAGCTTACACATATTGTTTGGAATATTGCACATTATTCTTACATACAAATCATTCGTGTATTTGATTCTATCGCTTTACTTTAAATTTTTAAGATATCCAATTATTAATAAAAAAGTCACACACTGTCAAAAATTTCGTCTCAAAGAAAAAGCTAAATGTCATATCATTTTAAATGGTAACACAAATAAACAAAATTTTTTACAAAATAAACAAAATTATATAAAAATAATTGGCACACTTCAATATATCTTACACTAAATTGTAAATATTTGTTAGTATACATTTAATTTGTAAATAGTCATCAATTGAAAATTTGTATAAAGAGGTCTTTTGTAACTGAATCGTAATTTATATTTTTATTATCCAAGGAATAAAGTAATTTTAACCACCATCGACCTACTTTTAATGTTGAAAGAGGAGGGCAATTTTTTTGTATCCAAGGTCAAATTTATTCTTCAATCAATTTCTTTTCATTTTTATTATTTCAATTATTCTTCTACTGATTGAATGGATTTATTAAAAAAAGGAACTTCTTGAACGATAGATGATAGAATGATTTTTATATTACATTGACTCTCATTAGTCGATAAGAGTGGATATTTTTGTTCTATAAAATATAATAAGTGATAAATTTCTTATTTCTTATGTAATATTCTTGGTACAAATCTAATAATATTTAGTATATATGTATAAAAGCCGTTCATGCCTTCGTTTATATAATTTTTTATAACTATATTACCCTAAATTTAATGATATAAATAATGTTGGATTTTTCCTATAAATTGGAAAAAACTATTGTATTGTGCTGTAAATTGTAAACTCCCTTAAATAATTTTTATAGACTTATAGCTTGTTAAAAATTTCAGTAATGGTCTTTCTCTTTTAAATTCATTATTGATGAATCATAGTCTGCAACCAGCTTTTCTGCAATTGGAAGGAGTGAGGGTTGAGCTAGATTGAAGGATTAGGAGTTATAATTTTTATTTGAATTTTTTTATTATGCTGTAATTCTTTTGAACCAACTGTAAACTGCTTATCCATTTCAAACATAGGAAAAATGGCGTGCGGAACTGATTGCAAGCAGAACATGGTTTATAATAGAAATTAACATACTTGCAAAAAACAATTACTTAAATAGGAACTTGAAAATGACGTACACACATGATATGATGACGTAGCTAAATTCTTGAAAATCACATATTTTAGCATAATCAATAAACCTTATTAGAGAGCTTATTCTTTTAAATCAGTTTATAATTTAACATATAAGCTTATTCAAATAACATTTTTTTTTCTTTTGAAATTAATATTTTGTATGCAACTATCTACATTTCATCCCTAAAATCATTAAATTACTACATTTTCATCTGCCTATTCGCTTCATAAACTGCATGGATACTGAAAAACGAAAAAGGAATACATGCTGAAATCTTGATAGCTTCTAATTACTTTTTTGGCATCAAATGAGGGCTCTTGAATGAATATCTGCCTTGCTTAGATGTCATGCATTTATAGCTGTTCTTTTTGACCGCGAGGGAAATAATGAAATTTATTTTAAGGCGATTGCTGACTAATGCTCTTACTATTTACTATACATGTTGTTTTCATGATTTCATATATTTTCTACTTGATTATATAATCGTCCAATTATACAAAAATTTGATTAATTTTGTTGATTTATTTCTTAATTATTGGATTCAAATTAAGTGTTTATTTAAAAAAATGACAACTTCGTAATAGTTCGGTTTACCTGTAAATAACCATCATTTTATATAATGTACAATATTAATATCTATAAAATGAAAATGAAGAAGACGAAGGATTGTATGTACATAAGATAACACAGTTCATTTGCTTAAGAAATTTTACACGAGCATTGTTCTCTTCATGTATATAATATTTATTACCGCTGTAGCAGTAGCATCGGGGTTGTATAATAATATCGTTGTAGTGATGTACTGTGTACTGTAATCGTACAGAAAAAATATGGTAAAAAACTTTAAACAAAGATAGATTATAATAGATATAATATGAAATATGAATGCATGCATATTATACTAGTATACTATTTACCTATAAATACACCTCAATTCAGTATAATCAACTCATTCTAAATAGATTTTAAATTTAATAATTTCGTTAAGCATAGTGCTTCTTAAGTGGCCATACGACCTACAACTTTTTAATCAGATTGTCGTCAATTTAGTATATTATTTGTAAATTATTTTTGTTCAATTGATTAATGTATGGAATTTAATACAGCAATCAAAAACTTGTTTGCTTTTAAACAGACTAATTACCGAACTCTCTTTTTGATGGGATGAAATAGCAAAGAGGTAAAACCTTACGCAAACTAAGTTTACTTTTAAAAATCATTAAATTGTGTAAATAAATCACCAAGAAGTAATCTGTGAAAATATAGATTATATTTCCTTTTACGTGCAGGCTGTCCTCAAATTGATGAAAATTAACAAAAATAGAAAACTATGGCTAGTCATATCAATGTTATAAAGGGGCACTTTGAAAAAATACCAAAACAAAGAAGCAGGCTTTTTGGTAAGGTGATAAATCCTGGCAAATTTATATGATACTAAAAAATTTTAATTTGTTGAATCTTGAAACTTTTATTATTATTCTAACACAGATATAAGATAAGATAAGAAACGGATTAGTAGTCATGATTGTTTTTTCTTTACTCACAATGTATTATGCATGTCAACTATATTTACGCTATTATAGTATGATATTTTTTCATTTTTACATCCATACATAAGACTTAAGCCTGATTACAAAACAATTATTTCAAGTGTTTTACATAGATAATACACGGTGTTTTCTTACAATACGTATAAAATACAGATTTTTTTGATGGAATATAAATATTTTATTTATTTTTATTATAAAAAAAATAATTATTTTATAAATTCTAGTAAAGATAAAGGAAATTATATCTGAAAAAATTAAATTAAAAATTGAACAATGGTAATTAAAAAATGCACTATTATTTATTTTTATAAGATTTTTATTTCATGGAAAAAATCAAGTATGTACATGACTGATTTTTCGAATGGTTAAACATAGGTTGAGAAAACATATATTACACAATATAAGATATAGAAAAAATCTATAAAAGTATCAAAATCTTAACATACGTAATACTTAAAGTAATCGACCGGAAATAGAAATTATAACAATGTGTGGATTAAATAATAAACAATTGTGTGAGTCATTTTTATTTGGTCTATATAGAATAAACACGTGAAAATTTAATAAAAAATTATGAAATTTTATATAATTATCAATATCGGAAATTTAAAAATGTCACAGTGTTGCAATACTTTGTGTTTCTTACAAAATTTTCTTCGTTTTAACTAATTGGAAATCATTTTAATAGCTGAACTATTGCTGAACTTTTATTTTATTATTAATACCGACATTATTTTCTTACAAAAAATTTACATAATAAATATTTTAAATTTTAACCCATGTTTTTATATAATATGCTTTTAATAAATGCAAAACTCAAATTTTAAATGATAATAATTTCGATGAAATTGTACTGAAAACAAAATTCGTCGTGATAATGCATTAATTTAATAGTTAAGAATTTAATAAATTGTATAGTAATAATTAAGTAATCAAATTTCACACTGTCATCTTGAAATACAAGACATTTTCCACAGATTTTATCTCCCATGCAACCTGAATTAGTTCATATATACAGACTATTTAAAAAAAATGACAATTAGTCATTATCTTCAATTGTTTTTATTCTAAGTGTACATTCAAAAAACGTGTAATATGCATTGCATAAGAGAATAATACGTGAATAGTAGCAATGAAAAAATATGTTATATATTTTAATATAGTATGTCCTATGGTTTATTGTTAGAATAAATTGACATCATTTATATTTTAAAGTTGTGTTTTGAATAATTTATATTATAAAATGCATGCATGTAGTAACAGTAACAGCATCTAGTCAAAGCTTTATCACAACATACACCCTTAACAATTGTTTGAGAAAATTTTATATATAAAAATTAATGTTTTATTTTGATATTTCAATTTTATTTGAAAAATATAAAGTAGGGTGAAATACATTCACGGTTTTGATAAATTCATGTTTTCAACTTTTTTTTTTTTTTAAGTTTCCTTTCTTTATCTTTAAATTGATGGCACTTCTTTATTAGATTGATTTCATAATAAAATGATTTTCTGTAGTTTGTTGCGTATGTGAACAACGCTCCCCTTAAACATAATATTGTCACGTATTTTTTTATACCTAATTTTTCTTGAAATATCAATTACGTTTATGATTTATGAATATTTTAAATAGGGTGCTTGTTCCGTTCAAGGGAAAAGTACTAAATTGGGTAAACTATAATGAGGTTAGAGTCCTTAAAAAAATTAATAAGTGCATAACGGTACATTGAATATGAAATTTTTTTTTTTTTTAATATAAAAAAAGAAAACTTTGCAATTAGACTAGGATTTTTTACGGAATCGATATTAAATTTTCTGCAAAATCTTTTTAAATTTTACTTTCTAAAATTAATCTTCTCAGTTATATGATATAACTTATTTCTATTTAATTTTCATTTAGGGTTAATGAACTCTTGTAATTCACACGTTGTGCGAAGGAAGTAACTGAATATAAAATTTAATCAAACAAAAAAGTGATAGGTTCAAATTTTATTTGTCTGCCCTCTAGAGAATTCAAGGGTTGATTAGATAAAATGGTACTGACATTGAAGGGTGAATTTATATTACACATAAAAATGTAATGTTTAACCGAAATCGAAAGTTTCGTTTTTGGAACATATTTTTTTAAAATTGGGATATCGTATAAAAATTCACTGTCAATTATGAACACAGAACTTCATGATGTCTGAATATGTTTATATAGATAGTTATATATCTGCAATGTCCTTCACTATGCAAGACAATTTGGAAATGATTTTTAAAAATTCATTGTCCTCATATATAACCTGAAGCAGTTAATAAAATCCAACATTCGAGTTTTCAGTTCCCATTTCTTTTATTTTTTATTGATTTTGAATTACTTTAATGCAAATCAAACTGGCGATACTATACCATGCATGTGCATTCAAAATTTTATCAAAATATTATTAATTGTTCAACGAAATTTTGGTATGGAAATGAAAAGAATCATTATCTAGTATATTTACTTAAATAGCTGCTTTATCCTTCGGAGAGCCTTGGCTTATTTAGTTGAAACTTAGATATTGAATAAAAACATACATTTTTATCAAATAAAATTACTTGCGACAGTTTATTTTCAAGAATAATTGATTTACACGGAATTTAAAGGACATATGTATATATACGGTGTACAGAAATACAAAATTTCATCAAATCCGGATGAACAGTTCCTAATATTTTTTAAGTGAAAAGGCATTACTCTATAGCACTGTATCTCCAGAATAACTGAAAGCCAAGCACACGGACATGAAATCAAAATTGCTCAGAAAATTTCAAAGCATCGATTAGAATAAAATTTTGAAATTAGACAAAACATCTTTTTTTTTACAAACAGGAATACAATACTTCTTATATCAACAGAAAGTAAAAAGTAATCGTACATTAAAAAAACATTCTAAAATTAATATTATTTCATAAACATTCCAATATTCGAGTGTTTAAATTGCCAAATTTATGTTCAAAAGGTACATAAAAATTACAAAATTGACTTCCACATAGGGTAAACTTAAATGTAAATAAATGTTCTAAAATTTGAATTTTCGTAGTAGTGAAATAATGATTTTTTTATGCAGAGTGTATAAGATTGAATAAAAATATCACATTAAAAACGAAAATTGATTGTATATTTCAAGTCTATTAAATAATAAATATTGTATATTATTAATGATATCACTTTTCAATATACTACTCATCATTCAAATGGTGGAAGCGTTGATAAATGTCTAATGACGTATTGTAAGTAATACATTTATCGTCGCTTCCACTATTTATTACATTACAATCTTCAAAATTGAATATCTATCTTATTTATTTTAAATTATCTTTTCTTTTAATATTTAAATAAAATTATACTAGTAGTTTTGTAGACCTCACTTTAAGTAAACCAAAAAACCTTGCTTAATTTGTTTTTCCTTCATTGGAAAAATAATTTGAGGTTTAAAATAAATTATAATTGGTAGTTTGCTGTTTTAAATCTAGGATTTCGTTAAAGTTTACATGTTTATTAAATTCAAATTTTAACATAAACAAGTGAAGATAACAAATAACAGAGTTAACTGTTAAGATACTCGACAAATCATTGAATTTTATTGTTTCGACTGTGTTTAATTAGTATTCATAAAATACTGTTAATATCCAGTGTATACAGTTATATATGTATGCATATGTAATAATAATTACGTATATATGTAAATGTTACCTTTTAGCCAAATTTGAGCTCAAATTGTACAGTACTCAAATATTTAAAAAAAAAATGTTTCAAACAAAAATTGTTTGTAATATTTTTCTTCTATCTTTTATAAGTTAAAAGTTGGGTCAAGAATTCATGAGACCCAATGGACCGATTTTACTCATTAAAGAACTTAAACTCACTTTTTATATTTAAAATACGTCAGCAAGGTTTCACAGCTCGCTGTCTCATTGTGTTTTTGAGTTGTCGTGATAACTGAAATAATTGGATATTTCTTTACCATAATTTTTTTTGTGCGGTCAATTAGGTAGCATTACTAACTTTAGACTAAAATTAATACACTGTATATGTAGATGTCACGTATAAAAATTAACGTAGTATTAAGAATATTTTTAAAAATATTGCCTAGTCAATAAGTATTTCAAGTAAGGGGCAGTTATTTGGAACGTACATGAATTGAAAATTATTTTACTTTACAATTTTCTTATAATAAACAATAAATAAATGATAAATTACTGTATTAAGAAAAGAATTTTATTACACCACAACGTCAATAAATAAATGTCTGGCACAAAAAAATAAAAATAAATATTCTAAACAATACATCAACGTCAGGAGAAAAGCTCTAAATATATAACATTAAAAAAAATTAATAACTGATATCTGAAGGGAGACTGGAAAAGATTGTAGACAACAGGAAACTTAAACGCATTTTATTACTCATAATATAATAATGCAACATGATATGAACAAATACGCTTCACATAATGTAGATGGAATCTGAAGTATTTATTTTATGATGATATAATATTAAGAAAATGCACCCAACAATCTTAGAATTCTATATCTTAAGAGCAAACGAATTGTAGTCTGTCTTATATTCGAAACTACTGATCTGTACATAAAAACTAGATATGTTTTCATTCCTCTCAGTTTGTATTCGTTCATGTTTCATCACAAGATGAAAAAAACGTTGAAAAATTTATCAAAAATTTTTTATTAATGTTATTTTCTGTTGTCTTATTAGACTGATAAATGAAGAGATTGATTTAGGTTATGTGCTGCCCTAAGCTCAATCCAATGTGGTGCCTTTTTCGCTTTATAAAAATGATTATAAAAATATTAAATTATAGTTTTTCAAAATAATTAGTCAAATTTTGGAACTTATCATGGTAGTTTTCATTTCACAGTAATCTCAAACATTACAATAGTTTCTATTTCCTTGCTTTGGCTCGTGCGAATACACCGAGAGGTGGTGTGTTTATCTGCAAGTTTGTGACCATTCTCTTCCGACATACTCAAATCGCCAGATTAGTAAAATGTACACTTTTCAGTACGTAATCAACCTATCATATATTTATCTGAGTAGCTCGATTATTAGCTATTGATTTCTTTTATTTACTATTGTAATTGGCTATTCTATACGAGCGGCGTCAAAGCTAAAATTTGGTGGAGATACTCTGAAAGTGGTTAAGGTACATTTACTGTAATTCGGTAGTATTTATTGTATTATGTCATGCAATTTTGGATCGGAGGATATACATGATGGTTGTAGGTAACATCATAATGTTGATCTGATGGAATATAAAATTGAGTTTTATGACTGCGTATGTTCAAGGTTATACAATTAAGAACAAGAAATTTTATCCAGAGTTATTTGTTTTAATTAAACTTGTTATTATTCTTTTTACAAAAAATTATGCTTTCGATATTTTATTATACTGCAGACTTTTATTATCATGAAATATATATCCATTCCAATGTTTCTTTTAGTATACCACTTCCTTTATTCGTAATTTTATTTATGAAAAGTTACAGGTATAGTACATTGAACATGGATATAATCTCTAAGAAGCCAGCTAAGTATTAAGGATCTTTTTACACACGAGCGATGTTTCTGGTAGATAGGAATATGCTTTACGGCTAATATTACAGAAAATGATTAATAATAATAAAAAAAGGCTAATTATAAATATAAAATCATTTGTCCTCATTGTATATCAACGCGCAACCAAAACTTCAAAGTATAAAAAGCTCAAATTTCCAGTGTACAGTTTACATTAATGAAAGCATCCGTAAAGAAATAATTATTGGAAATAAAAGTTTTGGAAAATTACTAATAGAATAGTTATTATCAGAGTTTAAATTTTTAAATTTTCAAATTTGTTTTAAATTCATGTAAGCTCAGAACAATCGGAATTGGATATAAATGTTCATATTGTGTAGGGTAAAATAAAAAGCAACAATTTTACGCACACGTGCCTAAAATAGTTTGCCATTTGATGTACATAAAAGGAAATTACTCCAAAAACCCAATGAGCCTCAATATTTTATGAAATAAAATTAAACTATATTATATCTTAACTAAATTTTAATTAATCGCAAAACGGTACATTAGTTGGTACATAGAATACTTTTGATTCAAAAATACAAAAATTTTTTTTAGCTATAAATAATATTTTCGTCAATTTTCATGCACTCAAAATACGACTTCTGTTTGCAATGACTCTACGAAATATACTACGAAAACATGGCAGTACTTATTTGTTTATTCTTATAAAAAATAATTACAACAAAACTATCATCACAACAATAGCAGATGTTATTTAACCAAAAATAATGTGTTTTAGGAAAACCACACAATTGTGTGTGTGTAGGGATGGATATTAAAATGGTTTGCTATTACATAAATAATGAAATAATTATTTAAAATAAATGTTTGTGTATCCATATGGCTCTCCATATTTTGTTTTTATTTTATGGTATGTGTATAATAATATCAGGCAGACCCTTATTATCTCTTATAATATATGTTTTCATAAACTTTTTAATTATATTTTTCCCAAATCAGTTTTATGAAATATGTATAGTGTGTATGTGTGTGAACGACATTTTGGCAAAGGATATGATCAAAACAAAGAATAGAAACGAAGAATTTTACTGGGTATTCAAAACAGGAAAATTTATTGAACAGTGAAAACCTTATGTCCCACAAATTTTACTGTTTAACAATAACGTTAAACGAACTACATTACTGTATTAAAACGCAATAGTTTGAAAACGTATAATTATACTCGAAATATATATACAAACATTAATTTTAGTCTTAAGTTTGTAACGCTAGAAAATAATTGATCGGAGAAACACGTTATTAGTTAGTGTTCATAGAATTACCTAAGTAGTTCATTTACGCATGTCCATCCTGTATGCTCGTTTGTCCATCTGTCTACTCGTCATTAATATAACTCAAGAACGAAAATGGAGAGCAGTAATTTTGGTGACATATTTTTGACGAAAAGACCAAGTTCAAGTTTGTGAATTAGCAAAATAGGTCTATTGGATAAATAAACTAACAAATAATTTATTATGATGACCAATTTATTACGATGTGCGTACATCCAACATTGTCCATGCTACAAGATCTATTCCAAAATAGAACAAACATTTAGACTGCACGAAAAAAAGAAAAAATTGTTTTGCTGCAGCAGAATAAAACCCGATATATTTAAATCCACGATTCGTTTTGGTTTCGAACAGTTAACAATAAATTTTACAACGATAAAATATAGTAATTATTATTTTTATTTCACTGTGTTTTGAATACATAACCATAAATGACAAAAATATATTCTCTCAGTATATATGCTCTAGGCCCACTTATTAACAATACAATCAACCGACTGCCTAAAATCATCAAGTATGTCCCAAAAAATTTACTAATATGATACTTTTCTATCGAGTGTATATCTTTTGGTTTACCAGCGATTTGGTTAGTTTATGTGATATAAACCTTCATACAATTTATATATAGAAGTCTCAGAGGAGTAAATTTGCTAATTTTCTTCGTTTTCTTACTGTTCAACTATTGTTCACATCCAAAACTAATTATTATAAGCGTATAGTTATTTTCAAGCTTTTTGTTAAAACTACATGTAGAATAAAGTAAAAACAGTCAATTATATTTCCAATTGTGAAAATAAATGATACGTGAGTGAAAAAAATTGATTAAACAATTTTTGTTGGTGCATAAAAAAAATAGATAACCAAATCTAAATTAGAATTGTTTTCTGTGATAACAAAAAAATCTATCAAATAAATATATTTTTATTGTCAAAATAGTAATAAATGGTATTGTCAGTGTATACTCATTTATTTTATTTCACAATTTTGAAATATGGTTAACATGTCATAAACGACACAATCATTGATACGTTATTATTGTGCTGTATTTTTTTGTTTTTTTTTATTTGTTTGTTTGTTTGTTTTTTTTTTTTTTTTTTTTTAAACAAAAAGACAAATAGAAAAGAAATGGAAGAAAAAATACATTTTAAATGACCAATAATTAATTGGTGGGACGTATTAGAAAGTTATATCATAAACCCTTGGAACGTCAGATGCGGTTTCGTGAGAGGAATAAATAGTGAACATCTTACACAAAAAAAAAAAAAAAAATATTTTCACATGGACATTTTTTCATGGGTAAAAATTCGTTAAATTTAAGCAATATCTCGAGAAAAAAATATGATAAGCAAAGAATTAATTATATGATTTAATGATAAACCTATACCCAAATTTTGTTTGTGCGGTCAATATTTGCTGGTGTTACAAAGTCTCAAAAATAATAATATACTCGGACATATTCTATATAAGTCGAGTATAAAAAATCCATACAAAGTGAAACACAACCTTTTTGTTGAAATTGTAGAAAATAATAATTTCTTATCTATCTTAAAAAATATTTATTCTTAAAATCTTGTTGAAAATTTGTTAAAAACTTCTGTAATGTATATCTGTAACATACTAACACAAGTTCGATATAGTTAAGTTTATGTACGACATACATGTTTAATAATACATAACTTCTTTAGTAGGAAATCGATATGTTTGTGTATTATACTAACTGTGTGTGTACATTGAACCAAACTAACCAATTTTAATCTTATGAAAATAATTTTAGTAGTACAGATGTAACTTTATAAACAGAGTTTATAATTATGTGAAAGAAGAATATTTTTCTGATTATTGTATTATTTCTATTAAAATCTGGCTTATCAGAGTATTTTTATACTTGTAAATTTCTTATTAAGTTATGTTAACATCCAAATCCGATTGCAATGGATCGATAAACTTATTTTCCTCTTTCGATTTTTTTGTTTATATTACATAATTAGTCACACCAGAAAATTATCATACAAATAAAGCGAGCACTTCTAATTTTTATAAAAATATATAAATTATTATTAAATATGTTAATATAGCAAAACTGGTAAACGTTCCAAAAATCGAGTTGCGAGTACCAAACATTTGTCAAATATATTTTGATTTAAAAAATTTAACTTGACTATGTTCAAAAAACCGATGTAACAGTCCGAACGTTATCCAACACGAATCTTGGACGCATTACTTTCCATACATGTAGTTCATGTATCGGCGATACGATACACGCAATTGTCAAGTGACCAACGTTGGAAGAATTTGGCACATTGTGTGGAAGCGGCTTTATAAAAATAATCAAAAGGATATGAAACATTCTGTTCCACCTTCAACATATTACAAACAACATTTACATTCCTTTGATAATATTCTCATCGTGAATGTTATCAAATATATAAAACACAAGTGAAGTATCAAAGTTAACTCTTGAAATTATTCCCCATCTTAGAATATAGATATTGACTTGACGATAGCATGGTAATATTATATTGAGAACTAATACATGTAATCTGGTATCAAGTATGTATAAACTATGTATATATGATACCAGAAGTATTATTTTTGAACTTTATATATTTTATTCGTTTTTGAACTGTCAAAACTGTTCTTGTGTTTAATTTAAAACTTTATACATAAAAAATAGAACGAAAAAAAAAATTCTATGAAAGAATAATAATAATATCGAACTTTCATTGAAATTTTATGTTTTACAAGCCTCTTGTGAGATATAAATTTTATAAGTATTTTATAAAATTAAACTTTTTCTTTGTTCTTTGAATTTTTTTCTGATTAAAAACCATGAAGCGTTGATTTTGAGAAAAAGATTAAAGAAAAAACCTGTGGTAGATATGGCCCTTAGAGGTCAACACAAGAACGTATTTGACTCCATTGAGAATAATTAATGTTAATGATTGTTAAAGGTACAAATGCAAGTAGCTACTCTTGCCCTTTCTTGTTTGTTTTAGCAACGATCAAATAAAATAAAAATTTGTTTTTAAAAAGTAACATTTGCATTCAACATTTGCTCGTAAACTAACTTGATTAATGAAGCTTCATATAAATAATCTTCATTTTTCCCGTTAAAAATGTGCATGCTTGAATATCTTTGAGTCCATAATATTTTCGCCCGAATACACGATGGGATCTATTTAAGCGTTCAACATAAATTATATTATATCAACTCAATGTACAAACTACACATAAATTATTTATAAATAAAATAATATAAACAATAAAATATAAAAATATATAGAAATTTAATAAATATTGTGTAAACAAAAAATTAATTACAAAAATATTATAGTATTCAAATTGTACCTCTGTATAGATGCAGTGGAGTTATTTATACAAAAACATTGTTTTTATCAAATTTTTGTTGTAATTATGAATATTTAAATAAATATATGATGTAAATAATATTTCAAACGGAAAACGAATAAACAATTCAAAGTTATTCTGAATATATATTGCTGATTTATATAGAACTTAAAAGTTTCTAAATTATATTTACACATATCTTACTTAGTATAGAATCCTATTAATGACTTTATATTCTGTAAAACCTATACATAGTGGTTTAATGTATCGTTGACACCATTCTTTTTTTTGGTATATTATTGTTCAACTAAACCAATATTAATTTAAAGGCAATTTAATTGCCTTTAATTTACATAAATAAATCGAATATAAAATTTTTCAATATTTGTATTATCCATACAAAAAAGTATAATTTGATTTTTCTATGATCAATATTCCATTGTCTGACTGAACAGTCTACGATCAGTTTTACAAAAAATTTTTCTGTTTCTTTTCATTTTTACACCTGCGTTAAGTTAATTAAAATAATTATAAAACACTGAAAAAAACATAATACATTTTTTTAATGATAAAATTGTTTTTAAATGCTATCATTTGATATACAGTTTTTGGTTAAGTTTTCGGTGATCTCAACTGAGATACTTTCCACCAAGTTAGGCATATACAAACGTGGCTATGCAAAATGCAATGATGATACAGTACATCCTCGGACTATGCTACCGGATATTTTATATTAAGCCACCTTACCAACGAATGGAACAGAATGAAAAGAAACCAAAAATAAACTATATTTAATATACATACGATAATTAAATTCAAATATGTATACAAGATTAAAATATTCAAAGCCATAGAATTTTGATTAAATTATATAATCCCATATAGTTTTTCTTTGCTATAAAACAATTTCATATTGGGTGGAATAGGTAGATGATATGTGTTGTAATATTATCGGATGTAGAAAATTAATACTATATGAATATATAAATATCAATTTGTATGCATCAGTAAAGTGAAAGTTAACGCCCTTTTGCATTTTATACATATTTTTCCACATATGTTGCAATTGACAACGTGATGTTGGATGCTGGAGGACGAGTTTCACAATGTAAAATCCATATAAATATGTATATGAATAGTTCAATTTAAATTTGATATAAATCTTTTTTTTTATATCTCCCTCTTCCTAACTGTTTTGGTTGTCAGTATGCACGACATGCTACGCGGATGTGATGAGAAATCAATTGATGTCGATGTTATAAAACATATCAAATATTTTATATATACATGCATGTTTGTAACTTTATTTTTTTTATGTATTTCTAGTTTGTTAATTCAGGACTGCGTATCAAGGGTATAATGGCTCTTTTATTACAGATTTACATATCTTCTACCTACCTTGAAAATTTTTTTCAGAAGCTTCAATAAGGAGGACAAAAGAACGATGATCGCATACTTTATTATATTTCTCGACGCACCTGCTCAGGTCATTTTAAAACTTTTTTATTGCAATAAAATATATTAGAAAAATAATTAAAAAATTAATTCTTGTGAAGTTTGCAGATCAAAGTATTAAAAATTGAATTTAAATATGCTGAAAACTAGGTGCATTTTAGTTGCTGCAAAATTAAATTAGGTGCTAAAATTTGAAATTAAGAAAATTTAGTCACTATGAGGCACTGCTGCCATGAAATTACGCCGGCGGATAATGTGAATAATATAAAAAAACAACATTTCAAATATTATTTTATGGTGCATATACAATAAATAAATTCAAAATTACAATAAAAATTACTGCACTGATTCACTAACATGATTCACTGCTAAAAAAAGGTGTGGAGCTAGCAGTTGCATCTGGAAATAAAAGAAAAAAGAATTCAAAAAAGAATTTAGTTATGTGATTGTAGGGTGATGCAAAATTTAATGTGATGTCTAAATTTTTAATTAAAAAAATTCGGGCATTGTGAATCACTGCTACCGTGATAGCAAGCTGGTATAGCAATGGGAAAAAATATACTTTATATTATAATGTGCCACTAATTAAAAAAACTTGAAATCTGATGATAATAACTTGCTTTTAGTATGTTGTGGGTTAACTAAAATTATAAGGTTTTTATAATAGCTATCTCAATGTAAAAAATTATAACATTATCCTAACACAACTTTGTTTTTTTTAATTATTATTAAAATTTTGGTTGTGTAGACATTGAATTATAGATGAAAATTCAAATTAAACACGACTTTTTCATAAATTTTAATATAAGCTTTTTCTTCCAACAAAATTCCACCAAACGATGATTTGTTATGTTGTGTGATTCTGTGTTGTGTGAATATATCATAAATGTTGATTATTTCATAAATGTTTTAACGAAGCTAAAATTAAATATAATGATTACTATTCAATATAATTAGGAAAAAATTTAAAGGTACCTTTCTATTATAAATATCCTTATAATAAATAATAAGATTATCCATATGAATTTAAATGCACCATCTGTGGTTACCTTTAATGTTTACTGAAGGTTCTGACGCAACTCTGATATATCAATCATTAATACAAAATTCTGCATGTCACCAACGGAACGTTTGATCTCGAAAATAATTCCATAAAAAAAAAAACGTGATATATAACTATAATTCTACGTACCCTTATAAGTACGTGTGTGTGACGGCTCGTCGGCAATATATACAAAAAACTAGAACATTCTATAGAAAAAAAATGACAAAATCACCTCACAACTGAACACTACATTTAGTGTGTATGTATTATATATTATATTCTACAAGCATATAGACCAGGGTCGGTAATTTCTGAAACCAAAAGAAATTATGGTAGGTTGGAACCCATTGGAACTGGAAGAGAATGTAACAAAAATGAAAGTAAAAATAATTTACAGGCGAAAAGCGGACCGGGGCAGTGGAAGGTAGTGAGTTTTTAAGGGTAAAACACAGTTTATCTCGATTTTCGACAAGACCACAAGTTCTATGTAAAAAAGTTTATGAGCAAAGTTGTAGGTAATAAAAAGATTTACAACTATTAGACGTATACTCTTTTCATATAACCTCAAAATTTATGTAAGATATTGAAATAATAAAGTTTTGTTACCTTTTTTCTATTTCAAAAAATTTTTTTTCCCGTAAATTAACCTTCCTATTTTCCAAATACACTGTATTTTTTTAATTTTAAATATTTATTTTTTCATCTTATTTTGAATAATCATCAAAAAATCACCCTAATTATCAACGAAAAATTTTCAGGTTATGTGAAAAAAGTCTATACGCAATAGTTGTAGATCTTTTTATTACCTGAAACTGTACCAATTAACTTTTTTCCATAGGACTTGTAATTTTTTCGGAAATCGAGATAAACCGTGTTTTACCCCTTAAAACTCACCCTCTTCCACTTCCCGATCTTAGATCGCCCGTTAATTGTTTTTCCTTTCGATTTTGTGATATTCTTTTCCGTTTCGAATGGGTTTCATCCTACTATAATTTATTTTCACTTTTTACCATTTTTAAGAACTTTTAACCTGGTCTATACATTGATTTATTAATATGTAAAGCAAATATCAGTAACTTTTGTTATTTTGTTTTGTTTGCTATATTTCATAATTGTTTTATGTATTATGAATGAAATATACGTGCATTCCAAATTTAGTGGATTTTGAACCCATTTTAGGTATTTGAGTAGATTCTTCAATTCGTTCAAAAGTGCAAAAGTAAAATGACCTTTGGTTGGAAAATTTTGTATTATATCAATTTGATGATCTATTAGTCCAGTGGATCTATGATTATTAAACTATAAAAATATAGACGTGTACAATATATGAATATAATATAAACCACTATCATTGTGTACATTTTTTTTTAAACACAGGTTATTTTAATTATAATCATGATTGAATAAATATTTTGGCTGGTGATTATCTAATATTTTTTAGTTAACTATTAGCACAAAAATTATCATCAACAAGTAGCAAAAATAACGTTACATACTGAAATAATGGCTGGCCATTGTCACTAGTCAATGGTGAGTTAAAATCCCGATTTATTAACTGATGGCTGTTCTGGCATGCGTTTAAATACCACTCGCGAAATAAAATGAAAAAAAAAAATCCAGATATTAAAAAATATTTACAAGTAACATAATTTTCTCTCAGAAATGATTTCATGAATAATTTCTGAGTATACAGGTAATTATAGTTTTTGAGCATGCGAAATATACTTTATGAGTGTAATACATACTTGGAAAATATGAATTACATATTAACCGTAATTTTCTTGGCTATAATATATTATATTTAGATTGAATATTGGAGCTTTATATGAAATATATTATTGTAAATATAATAATAAAAAATCATTCTCATTAACATTTCATACAAATAACAAATTTCATTTGAATTTTGTTAAACAAATGTTAATTACGAATGATCATTTGAAGTTCCATAAATAGTATTTTCCATATATTTCAAATTAACATGAATGAAAATATACTTCAATAAAATTCTAAGAACTTTTAATAACGTTACGTTATACGTTTTTCAATTTATAAATAATAAATGATATGTTTACCCTGAATATCCAGGGTGACGTATGGATAATGAATGCATTTTTAAATGTGCATATGTTCCACCGAAGCAGTTAAACTACTGTACCGATCTTAATGAATAAGGGGTCCATCGATTCGTTATTACAGCTTGGATGTCGTAGGCTATTGATTTATTACTCTTTATGACAATAAAATAAATAGGGCAGATGTAACAAAAATGAAAAAGTGGGAGTTTCAAAATATTTACCTTTAAAATGTGTCGTGCGACAATGATTGGGGCATTTTTAATTTTAGATTTCGTTAAAATTTTTACAGCTACAGTTTTATATGTTATGGTATACTGGCAAGACACACAAATACCTCACTCATGGATGCGACGGTGTAACCAAGTATGGGTCCTAATGACCAGTATTTTTTTCGTCTCTTTACTGCCCTTCTTCTATTTTGATAAAATTACTCGAGAAGGATTTAATAAATTTCATTTTATACATTTTTTAGCGCTTTGTATTTGTTCTTATTCCTTATTTAGATCAAATTATATAATTTTTTGTGAGCAATTTTCAAATTTAACAGTTTAGATTTTTGAATAACTGTTTTTGCAATAAGACATTAAACAGTACAGAAGGAGAAATGTGTTTTGCACCTAAATATACAAACGTCTACTACGGTATTTTATTGAAATGATATAACGAAGTTAATTTTTATACATTTGGCAAGGGGGAAGATTTTGTAGATTAGGCCTTGTCTATAGACCAAAGACCTTATCTCCCACTTTGTTTTAATATTAGATTTACACTTTAAACCAAATTTAAGGTAATGTGTAAGACAAGGATTTTTGGCTACCTAGAATAACGTATCTAGTAATATATCATTAATTTACCTATTTCACTCAATAAATACTCTGTTCCATCTGATATTCCTTTGGTCAACCAAATTAATTTCAAATATGTGTTTCTATTTATAACTAGATTGTGATAGTTAATAGCTTTGAATTTACAATGATCTTGTATCCCTAAAGTTCTAAGCTCTGAATTGATACTGCTGGGTTATGGATACAAAACATATATTGTAGACAGTTATTCATAACAGTGTTTTATGGCATTGATACACAGTCCCAATAATGGACAGAGAACTTGTGAGGTTTTTTATATAAATAGTTACGTTCGAAGCGTCTTCGCCGAATATGTTTCATATTAGATGAAAAATCCATTTTCTACATTTTAATCTCATCAAATATTATGTAGCAACATGTAACTTTTTTTTGGGATTTTCTATTACAATTTTCTTCTTGAATAAACGGTTAAAAAAAATTGTAATCAAATCATAAATCGAAATCGAATCAATGATTAAGTTGAGTTGATACTTTTTTTCGATAAAACGTATCCTTTAATAACGATTTTCCTTAAAAATCGATTCTTAAACCATTTAAAGCATCTATACAAAAACAATACTATGAATGTATACTCAAAAAAACAAAAAATGCGACATTTGAATTTGTTTAAAAACATTAATGAACCCTATTGTTATGTTGTATTGAGTTGATTTTGTTAACCTATCTAAAACATTCATTTTGAACTGAAAAACTTAAAATACACATTAGAATAAGTGTATTTTGTACTTCTACGAAAAGCGTGGACGATTCAGGTTGTCTTGTTTTTGTTTATTTGAGCAAAACGTTATTATAATTGAATTACGGTTCAATTGATATTATTTTTCACTACTGTTCACTACATTTCACTACTGTTTACACTAATTTATAAATATATCGATGAAAATATTCATCGCAGCTCCGGCAACAGAGTCACTTTCTTAGAAAAAATACATGCATAGTCATTTCTAAATATCTAAATTATATACATTTTTCTAGAAAATGCAACTTAATGCATTTCATTCATTCCTTTTCTTTATTTGAACTCTAGCATGTAGTTACCCTGGAAAATTTTAATATATCATGAATCACGTAAATAATATCTTTCATAAAAAAGCCATACTTCATACTACAGTAAGTAAAGTAACTGAATACAAATATCATCGTAGATGATGTAATGTCGTGCTTGTTTGTTTCTTCATATGTACAAACAGAACTCACTGACTGACATCACACGTATTTATGTTGCATATTATTCGAATATTATATATTAGATATTACATACAATTGTTACAGAAATTTAATTTTGTAAAATTATTATGCGATAAAAAATGGTGTACATTCGGTATGCTTTGTAGAGAAGACCAGGATGTTTTTGGAACGTTTTTGAATTTTTAATAGATAACTTACATTCAATTTTTATGACTATAAATTTATACGCATATGAAAAAGGAATGTACTTCTCTGTTTTCGTTTATTGGTTCTTGGGGTCATCTCGCTTGAGTAAGAGCTAATACAATGCAGTGAACAAAGTCGGATCGATCATTGCTCGGTAAATAATTCAATAAATAACGTTCGTTTATTTTGTAATTATACGTAATTTGATTGGTGCGTAATGATGATCGATCAATGACCTGTATGTTAATATTACCAGGTAATCTTGTTTCGTATCCCTTAACATTATAGACTCGAGATTGCTCAGTACGGAAATTAAGTAATGAAGAGTATGTAAATTATCATTTGAAAGAAATATTTTTGATCATTTCGCAAAATATACTTTGTATTTTATGTTAAAAGCCTTTCATTTTTTTTTCAACGTCTTAAAAAATAATGTTCAATTAAACCGTAATAAACAGCGAATTAAAAAATAAGAGGAGTAAGAGGGAGTATCAGAATCCGAAAATATCTTTTATTCATGATTTGTTTTCAGAAAAATTTTATTCATGTTAATTCAACAAGACATTTTAACATTTCAATACATTCCTAATATGATTAAGGCCAAAATTAATGTAAAACGATTAAATAAACTAATAATAACCATAATGGAAAATGTGAATAAATATACATACAACAAATAAACAAACAAAACAAGAACAACAACAGCAATAACTGAAATAAAGTGTGGTATGTTGTACATCGTATTATTTGTACACCATAAACACGTACAGTGCGGAACCGCACTTGGATTTTTCAGACGATAACAGCTTTGTCAGATTGTAGTAAATGAACAATGAACTATAGGCATAAAAATTAATTTGAAAACTAATACTTAATATTATTCTATTTTTTTGCAGTTTAAAAAGTATTAAATCGTTAGCGCGGTGATCGCTAAAAAACCTGGCTCTCTCTTAAATGAATGTTCCAAGCCTTTATTGTATTTCATCGTTTTATCGTAGTATTAGGCCTATATTTCTCTAGTTATTTGGGTGGTGGCTGTATCTAATATATTTTAACCATGTTGTCATAAACAATTAATCCTTTTTTTTTCTGTGAATTATCATTCACATATTGCATTAATAAATTCCATCCAGTATTCTACTTTGTTATACTTTCAAACTTTTGAGATGTCAAACACCAACTTTCAGAATATTACTTCACTTCAATTCGTATAGTATTTTTATAAATTGCCTTGCCTCAGCTCCGGCTTGTACTGCAAGACTAACTCTAGCGAATCGCCTTTATTTTTGAATAGAATAGAATCTTAGCATCTTAGCAAATAATTAAAAGACTATTTCCTATCTCTAATAGAGTTAATATACTTTTGGTTTTATTTTAAATGCCGGTAGAAAGAACACAACCAACATTTTTTGAAGAAATTATGTATGTTGGATATTTCGAATTTAAAAAATAGTCTATCAATTTGTGAAATATAAAATATATTATGCCTTTTAATGGAACATTCTGTAAGTGAAGCATATATATATATTGTATGTGGAAAGTTGATAGTGATGTTGTATGAAATTCGAGGTAATATAATTTTGTATTGTAATAAATTATTATTAACATTTGAAAATGACATTGTAATTCATTCATATGCATCAGTCATAATACATGTATTTACATATTGTTAAACATATTGTTCTTATTAAGTTTAAATTTTTTATTCAAGTTTTTATGTCAAATTTATTCAATATTATAGTTTAATTTCTGCTACAATATTATTGTAGTATCGAGCTATAATGTGAATCCATTAGTATATTGCCAAATTTGGATCTAATCTGTAAAAATCTGTTTTTATTGATGGTCATCTTTAAAACAAATCCAAAAGCTCTTGCAAACGAATTCTATTCTTAAGCTGAATTAAAATTTTCATGAATAAAAGATGTCAAGATTATTTAATTTTCTTTGATATGCCCTAGGTTTTTTTAATCTAGCTCTTTCTACGCATTTGTTTACTTCGTTTTTGAATTGGGGTTTTAGAGGGAAAAATTGTGACTTTACTATATATAAAGATCTACTATATATATTTATAGATCTAAGTCAAATTCTATAGCGATTATATATGTCATGAACCAAGTATTTGAGTGGTCGTTATTCATATATGGACTATATAAAAAATAAACTCAGTATGAAAGGACAATTTGATAATAACAATAAATGTTGTTAGATATAGTTTTTATTTTTGACTGATTACATTTTTATATCCGAAACATTGTGTTCCTGTTTGTAAAAGTTTACTCTTCGCATTTCAATTTTAATACATTTCGGCATATTGGAACTTCCTGAAAAATATTATTTCTTGATCGTTTCTGTCTTGGTTTGTGCCTTGGACCTGTAGGTTTATCGGTCTGTGACAATCATTTCGGCGAACTTTTGAACTATTGTATCTCTAAATATTGTGGTAAACAATAGTCAAGTAGTTTAATATATTCGAGATAGTCTTATTTTAGAAACTCCTAACTTACTTTCGGTAATACATCGCTTGAAATCTGTTTCCTTTTTTTTTATGGAATCGTTTTATTATTCTGGAAAATCGTTGCTGAAAATAGATAAAAACTTATTTTTTGTCGAATATCCAAATTTCAACTCAATCTAGAGTGAGAAAATATACCTTTATGTTATATTCCATAATGGATATTTTGACATAAATGGCTAGATTCGTGAATCACTCAGGCGTTTTTAAATGTACAAAGGCGTGCTACAGTATTAAATTAAATTCTCTTGAAATGAATTATTTAGGATATTAAAAAAAAAAATTGTCTTAGCTCATTGCTACAGAAAATTTAATGAGATCAAATGGTTTTTTTCATCTCTTGTACACATTGAAATTTCAAGACACATCCCAAGCATAGCCTTTTAAGTAAATACATATTCATACATGACGAGGAAGTTATGTATAGATTATGGCAGTGTAGAATTCTAACATATTTTTTATTTTTAGTCTGCTTATATTGTATGTACATGCATATATTTAATGGCATAGAAGTCATTTTTAGATTCATTAATTATCAAGAATATGTATCTCATTATAAAATAATTAAAATTTTAATAAGATCATGTATTAAACATTTTTTACACTACTAAAGTTATAATAATGTTCATTCCATATGGATATAGAAATCCAGTATTCTTATTATGTTTTACTGCTTATATATGAGGTTAGAATTTACAATCAGAAGTTTAAGTTTTACTAGTTTTTACTAAAATATTTAAAAGTCCATTAACAAACATTTTTTTAATCTTTAAAAAAATGGTTCCAAAGTTTTTTTTTTCCAAACGTAGTATATTCAAAGAACGTATTCGGTTCTATGATAAAATTCAAATAAAGGAGAAAAATTCAACTAATCATATCTACACACATAATACTGAATATTATAAGTGTATATTAATAGAAGAAAGTCCGGGTGACGCGACGCAGCAAATTTTTTATAAGGTATTAATTTAAATGTTTACCTGAGGCTAAAAATTTTTTATATAACATATTTTTATATTTTAAAATGTCTAGACATTTTAATGATATCGGTTTTGAGTAGCAATCTATGTATACAAAGGTAGCTAAACTTGTTTAGTTTTCTAAACGATTTTTAAATTAAATTAATTGCATATCCAGTTGTTTTATAAGGGAACTATTTTTTAAACAAGATATTATCTTTTTTAATAAGAATAATCTATAAAACACCTGAAACCTTAAAATCCATGCAATTATTATTTTTTTAATAATTATTATTCATTAAATAAAGGCATGTGTTGATAAACAGTGATTTAAGGTGATCATTTACCAATGTTTGAACAACTGCTATGTCGCGGTCAAACAAATAAAGCTCCATTATGTATTTCACCTAACTTTGACATACTTTGTCGTAATATTTCTATCCAATGTATGTGTTCGCACATCTCTTTTCAGAAATAAACCGAACAAACTTTCTGAATTCTTGTTTGCCCTCGTAGTGAATCTCATCTTCCCACAACCAAAATATGTTTTTATCAAAACAAATTTGATATTATATATCATATCATCTTATATTATACACAGTATTACATGTTATATATACTTCATTATTATCAAATGAAAACATATCAGCTGTCGTCATTCAGGAATAATCTTTATTTACAGGAAAATGTAACAAATCTGTCGTGTAGGAAGTAGATAGATCTGCATACCTCTTACTTTTAAATATACTTGGTGTTCCAATGAAAATAAGGATACCAATAAAGTATACAGTGAGGGATATAATTTTCAATCTTCTAGATTTTGTCTTACTTGATTTTTTAGCTAACGTGATGTATAACAATATATCAGGAAGTAAATTATTATGAATTAACAGTGCAATATCTAATTTTTTAGACAATGCAAATATCTAACGGCGAAATAATTTTAAAAATTATTTTTATATTTTCCTAAGGGAAGTTAAAATCCTGATATTTTGCAGTAGTAACTAATTAATTATAATGGATGAGTTTGATTGATTGGATTGCGTAAATGTGATGAAATATTCGGTTAAACAAATGTCGTCAAAACTATATGTCCTAATTTTATAATCCAATTCCAATTCCTTGCATAAACATGGTTGACACAAATCGATATATCACTGCAAGTGAGGATAGTGTCTATTAAGCTTTCTTTTTCATTTTAAAATTCTCAATAACTAATTTATTATTCTTTTTGTTTTAGGTGAGTTGAAATTACCAGTTTCCGTTTGTAAACCTAATTTGGATGTATAAATTAGTCATTGATTTAGAAAATTAAATCAATTGTAAAATGGTAAGTATAACTTTTGGGACCAGATGAAATTTTCTACAAATTTATATATATTTGATTAATGACTTTGTGTTACTTATTAGAGTGCATTATGATAACTATTCTAAATTTGGGTTAAAATATGTTGAAATCGTTCCACCAGAGTAATTTTAGCCTTTTTATGAATAATGTATATGGTGTAATCTATGAGCAATCCAGTTGAAGGATAATTTGTTTACAAATAGACATCGTAATTTTCACCAGGTTAAACAATTAAAACCCATTACATGCAAACATATTACAAGCTAAAAGTTTTGGACAATCTAAGAAACTTTTTGGCAGACGTGGGCATGCGCAATAGAGTTATCAGCCACTGTACCCGGCGATTAAAAAAAAAAAAAATTCTTTCTTTTTCTTGTTGCTTGTTGTATAAATTATATCGATTTTGTCGTAAATGCATTTATTCTCTCGTATAATATTTAATACAATTTCATCGACCGTTACTTAATCTCCTTAGTAGCCGTTTTGAATTCAAAATACAACAATAAGTAAACAATAATGAGAAAATTAAACATTTTACGACAAATTACAAACGTCGTCACATTCCACACATCTTTCAGTCTACCGACTGGGTTACTGTACATGACTGCCACTTTCGACTACCGAATACCGATTATATAGGACGGGCTTTAATAACAGTACTAGTAACTCATATGAAATTTCACCCAATATACCTACATTAAACAAGCCGCGATGGTAACGACTCCTCTAGGTCATGCCAAGACCTTTCTTATAAAACAGTCATCTCATTCGTTCAGATGTAAAAACTGATTCATTACATTGTTCAATAATTCGATTTCATATTAGAAATGTAATTTAAAAATATTTGAGCTGGAATTGAATCAAATCCAAATAGTTCATGTTAATTTGTTTCAAAAACAAACGTTTACTTCTAAAAAGCAAACATGTATTTGAACTTTTCTTTTATATTTTATGGTTTAAAAGTATGGTCATGAATTCGTATGACCCCATTGAACAATTTTCCCAAACATCTAATGCCTATGATTCTACATTGTCACCGTCCTACAGACAAAAATACAGATTGGTTGCATTCACACATACACACAAACACACATATAGTCACCTACGCACCTACCTGAACATTAAATGTTTTTTTTTAAATAAAACAATACACAATTTTTATGGTGTAATTTATAATTTATTCAGTTTAAAATGAAAGTCATTCTTACATATAATAAATTTAATCTGTTAAAGACATTAAAACACCATTACGTGTATTTTTATTTTTTAAAAACATGGAATTGTTCATGTAGGTGCCTTTTATTTTATTTTTTATTGTTGACAGGGACTATAGATTCCTATATGATTGCCTGATTTTGATTTTCAGGACAATTTCTAATGCTTCCATTATAACGATGTTTATAAAATAGTGAAATATCATTTGAAATCAAAGCTACGAGTTGTAGTTGACTGACACATATAACAGACAAATCATTTACTTTTACATTCATCGTCATCAACATCATATTCTTAGTTCTTAATACTCTATCTTGTTGTAGCTATTCGTATAGCTCCTTTATTTTTGAATAGAGTAACATCTACGTTTCTAAGCACGTGTATATTTATATAATACGTAGATCGTCTTACACTACTGTTTACTTGAAATCATGTCAACAAAATTATTGTTATTCTGGATAATATTATTTTCACTGAAATAATAATGTTGTATTTGTGTATATGTAATAATATATATTATTATATAATACCTATATAATGTTATTGTCATAATATTTATGTAATTACTTTACATGCATAAACTTAATCGTATCTGTCCTTTCATAAGATATATATGAATCAGGGGTGAGCAGGATCGTTAAAAATGGAGATCCGTAGATGCTGATATGTGTAATCAGTGTCGAGACCCTCGGGTACGGATAAGGATCTCAACTTTAAGACGCAATCAATCGGTATAATGTTTTTGAATTTTCTTAAAACGTGATTGTTTATTGATTGAAATGTGAGTGTAATATACTCCAATGGAGAACTTAGAGAAAGAAAAAATTTGCAATAAAACAAAAAAATTTGGAGTGTGCCATCCTATAGGAGTATATTTAATAGTTTATAACCTATTCTCAGACCTACCGAGTATACAAAAAAAAAATTCATAAAAATCGGTGAAGCCGTTTGGGAGGAGTTTGGCTACACTGTGATCTGAGAATTTTATATCTATACATATAAAATGATATGCACCGAACGAAAAGGATCAACGCACAGACTAAACCGCTTATCGTAGATACCTGAAACTTGGATGATGTATTCTTTGTATGACGTAGTCGTCGGTTAGGAAAGGAATTTCCGACATTCAATATTCAGGGGCTAAAGAACGGATGCAAATTTTATATGTGACAACAAATTTTGCATAAACATTCTTTAACAGAATTGATGGAAGGCGTGTTGTTTTATAAAGCTTTTATGTTTTTATTTCATTTTTCACTAAAAAATATATAATAAATAATTTTTGATTTTTCTAAAAAAGAATTTCTTAAAATATTCGTTAAACCCCAAGCAATTTTTGCCTTTTGTCAATAAAAATAAGATACAGTCAGTTATACTCAAAAACTGGATCTAACACTATGCCAATATCTATTCTAACACTTAACTGAAGTGTTGATTGTTATATTTTACACTAATCTTATATAGATTTATGGTTGAATTAACTAATTTTGATAGTCATTCATTCAGAATACATAGAATTGATGAAAAATGCTCACATCTATGTGAATGGCTATAGAAAAGTTTGATTACTTACTGTTATGATGGAACGATGTAATATAAATTAATGAACTTATTACACAAACCGTATTTATAAACTATTTTGTTGTTTGTTCGATGTGCAGTATTCTATTTCATATAAGATGATAGAAAGATACGTATGAATTTCATTTTGTAAATAAAAAACGCAAGCTGTCACTTAATTACTGCTTTTGTGTGTTAAAAATAAAAAATAATCAATAAATTTAATGTACAGAATAATTTAAAAACTTCAAATTGCCAGACTATTCAATAAAAATTCAATGTAATTAAACGTTATGTTAAGGCAAGCCAAATTCCATCCTGTAAATAGTTTTAAAATTAAGTGTGTAACAGCTTTTTCCTTTACCAAATTTCTGACAGAATTCAAAAATTCTGATTTCTTTTGTCCCAAACAAGTTTCATATCTACAGACTTCTGTTTTTTGTAATTGCTGTAGGATGATCATTCATCAACAATTGAAAAAACCATTAGGTCCACCACTTGAT
This sequence comes from Chrysopa pallens, assembly GCA_020423425.1. Classification (NCBI taxonomy): domain Eukaryota; kingdom Metazoa; phylum Arthropoda; class Insecta; order Neuroptera; family Chrysopidae; genus Chrysopa; species Chrysopa pallens. Next base: position 54,778,724 of record CM035594.1, on the reverse strand, counting down.
TAAACCAGATTCTCGTTATTTGAAAGCCTAAAATATATTAAATTTTGGTGTTGTCTGTCAAAGAACACTCAGATTTTCTACTTTCTGGGCAAATTTGTTCTTGCATTTATTTTTTAATGATCGTTCTATTAAAAAAAAACTCCTCCATTTCAAGCATGCGGAGCAATGGAAAATTTTACGGGACAGTCAAAATAAATGACACATTTATCAAAATTTTTGTAAAGGAAAAAGGAGACATATAAGTGATCATAATTAAGCCATGTTACAAAGATTTTTACAATTATATATTTATCAATGAAATAATATGCTTATAAGCAACAGAATGATTTGTGATTTCAAGCTAGTAACTTGATCGTAATAATTTAAATTTTTCTAGACTATGTGGCAAGAAAAATTTTAATATTATTATAAATTTTAATTTTTCAACATGTTTCCTGTAGCGTACATTGATAGATACCTAATATATAACATCAATTAATTAGAGCATATAGTGTTGTAAGAGTATTTGCAAGAAGATAAGCAGGTGTACTTCACAAGTATTCGATGATGATGATACTTCGACCTGGAAATAGAATTAATTTTTGTTTTTTCATTACATTCGAATTTTTATTTTTATTATTAAATTTACCTTCTATGTTGTATCGTCGAGAAACATAAAAAACTATATTCCAAGTGAACGAGAGTCAAGTTATGAAGTACAATTATTGTACGTTATTTCTTTTTTTTATTACTGATTAAAAGTATCTAGTAGAATATGCTGTGAATATTTTTGACTGTGTTGCAGGATTTTGTGCCCCTGTTTTTGATGTTTTCTGTTAATCCTAAATAATTATTTGGTTAGGCATCATTTGCGAAAACTTAATTTATTTTTAGGCATTTTATTTATGGGACTCCAACCATCGATGACTGGTAGTACATACTACCTTTGCGAATAATGATATCTCAGCCTGGTGTCTGGCCCTAGGTCTAAATCAAGGTAAAGGATTTTCTTACCCTGTTAGAGAGCGAGAATTGTTGGTAAAAGGCCTTTAGTCTTTCCTTTCTAGCGAAGTGATTACTATGGCTAATGGCCGAACACAGGGCAGAGGCCGTCCCTTATTTACCTGGATGCAAAATACCAAATCGACTGCTACCAGCTACGTTCTCTATGATGATTCTAAGAGAAATATCAATCAGTGGATCAAGTTCGCCTCACCACTCACTTAAAATAAGTTTGTTTTTTTTATCCAAATTATCAAAATATTCACAAGAAATTATATGGCAAAACAACGTTTTCCGTGTCAGCTAGTTTTATAATAGATAAAGTTTAAAAATAATAATGCGGGTGGCCTAGGTTATAGATTGAAATTTCTGCGGAACGGATGTAATCGCATTATTACTTACATACTTATTTATTTATTATAAATTATTCACTCCAATCTTAAATAGGAGAATTGTTTTCACAAGTAGTTCTATTAAGTATTCCGATTCAATTAATCTTCATATGAGAAATCTGAACAAAAGTCTACTTAACTTTTTTCAGTAAGGTTCTAACATGCAATTGTCGCAAACAGAAAAATGCTTCTTATTTTTAATCTAACCCTTTTTCCTGATTCTAAACCTGTAACACACTGTCATTTTAGTAAACAACATTTTTTATACACGTAATTAAAAATTTGTTTTTTAAATCATTTTCTAACAAACTTGTGTAATTAAATTTGAAAATGCAATAAATAATTTGGTTCTTTTTTTTAAGTTGAGCTGAACTAGGATCCTAAAATTACATAATTAACATTGAAATAGCCATTATGTATTCTGGTGGTCTGTTCTATAAGGAAATTTAATTGCAGTGTTAGAACTTGATCAAAACTAATAATAGAGAAGTTGAATTAAAAACAATTTTCTATTTCACACTTCAAAAAGTGAAACAATTATTCAGGAATTTTCGATACTAAAGTTAACTAGTTGTTTTAATTACATTAAATGTATTTATTATTATTATTATTTTTATATGTTTATTGACTGGACAAAGTTTATTACATTTATTACATGACGATAAATAATCCTTAATTTATTACTAAAGACATTTAACATAATGAGTATGTAATATGTATGCCTTGTAAAAATACAGTAATAAACGTTGTTTAAATGTAATATTAAAACTAAAATAAATTCATAGTACTTTTATTGACAAAATAGAATAAGAAGAATTATTACAATCCATTTAGTTTGATGATAATTATTCTAAAAATCAGAATACTTAGTTTTATTTAGAAACAGCAAGGCACTAAATTCTAGGCCACAGTAGATGTTTATTATAACAATGATTTGATTTTTCTAAAAAAATTAACTTCAAAAATGCAACTGTAGCTCTTTGATGGTCAGGTTGTTACAAGTCCTTCAAGCAGCCATTTTATTTTAAGTCATACCGACTACCCACCAGTAGTATTTCAGTCTGGAAATAAAAAGGAATATTTTAGTCTGGAATATTTCTTATAATTATACTCGCTGAGCAATGCCGAATTATATACGATATAATTCGGTATATAATATACGATATACTAATTATAGAACAATAATTGCATGCTAGGGTTAGAGTATATTCTTCTGCCTGTTACGAAACCTGGTATTCATTTGACAAAAAATGTACTTATCGAATACACTTTTTTGTTTTGGAGCAATAATAATCATAATGGGGTTTAAACTCTGTTCGTGGATATATTTAATATCTTTATCAATTTAATTGCATCCATATAAATAAATTCAAGAGGATACGATTTTGAGTGAAAACTAGGAGTTTGTAGGTTGTGCGTCTGCATCCATCTTTTTGTAAGCAACTATGCTAACTTAGCTTACGAATTTTAAGATAAAAACTACAGAAGAGTAAGCAAAGCCGGTTGCTTCATTCTTATCAACTTTTTGGAGAATCACATTTTCCTAACTGTCGTATCAAATCGCTTGGTTGTATTAATTACCTAATGTTCTTGGTTTTAATACATAAATGAAATATACCAATTCGAAAAAATTAATCTAACAGGAGCAGTACTGGAGAAAGTAAGCCCATTTTTAGAAAACAAAATTTCATACGAAACCTCCAATGTGAAGTTTTAAAAGTGTTTCATTCACTATGATTTTTATGTACTGCAATCTATATTACAAAATGCTGTACAATAGAATAGTAAATGTTTAATCGTCTAGACGGTATTTTGTTGAAATTGAATTTGTTTTTGACAAATAAATAGACAACATTCATTGTTTTTAATGCAAAGAGAGAATGAATATCTGTGTCAAATAAATGGATTACTGTATTATGTTATCGTATTTTGAAGAAATGTCGTTGTTATTGTAGTTTGTTTGTGGGCTGGTCCTTCGAGACATTTGCATCAAGAGTTAAATAATACTCGTTCATTAAACAATACTAATATATAATAGAAAACAAGCAGGGTATATGCTCATGTCAATTAGATGCTGAAATATCCCTGGTATTATCAAATTTTTGCCACAATTAACTGTGAATCTTGCAAGATTTTTATTCGTTTAAAAAAATGAAATAATAAGCCTACTCCATAGTATAACGTGTTTAGTAGCACAAATATTTGAACCTTGGAACGCCTCGACCTTCAGAACTTTCGACTGTGTTAGCCGATTTAGATGATAATTTTTTTATTTGGAAGGTGGTGCTTATCGTGTGGTCCCATTTAAATTTGTTCCTGATCTGATAGCCCTAAGGAGACAAAAAGGGTAAAAACAATTTTTAGTGATTAAATTTCACCCAAAGAAAAATTTTTCGTGCTTGTATGCAAAAGTCAAAAGTCAAAATTCAAAATCAACCTGGTTAAAAAATATACTTTAAAGTAAAAAAAAAATTTACTTATAACCAATTACTTTTTGAAGTCGGTGCTCATCTTATAATTAGTTAAAAAATTAACTATATAAACAATTTAAAATTAATAAAATTTAATAAAAACAAAAATAATTTTGTGAAATTATAAAAACAAATTGAATTTTATTAGGTTAAGTATTAAAAATAATTATTTTAAATAAGTAGGTAAATAAGGCCGATTCTGGCGCACTTTTCCATAAGATTTAACATGGGGACTAATTGTGATTTTACTTCCGGTGTAAGCTCACCCATCCAAGTACTAACTGTGTATATAATGTTGCTTAACATTATTGATCGGTTCACCTGGGGGTGAAGTTATTACTGATCATTATACACAGCTCGTACTTGGATGGGTGACCGCATAGAATTTCTATATAATAAAATCACAATTAGTCCCCATGTTAAAATCTTATGGAAAAGTGCGCCAGAATCGGCCTGATTTACCTACTTAAATGCATTCATATATATACAACATATTTATATTATATAATTTAGATCATAAAGTATATACTTACTCCATATACTCTATTTCTACCTTTTATAAAGATTAAAACATCTCATCTACTTGTATAATTAATTTTACATAATATTAGGCTCTTTTCTACCTATTTTGAAAAGTAATTACTAAATAAAGATAGATTATTTTATACATTTGAGTTGAATAATATACAGACAGTTTACAAATATTGACACAGAAACATTTAAGTCTTTCCATCTTTTTTTATTGAGCCTTATTGTAAGCTGATGGTCAAAATTAAATAATTGCAGAATTCATCCCTAAATATGCAATAATGTCCCGACATTAGCTGCTATCCAACTAAAAACAAATAATATAATTAAAAAATTATTGTATGCAAGTTGTGAGGTAATAGAGTGTCAAAATTCAAAAATGGTACAAAATCATATCCAAAAATTATAATGACTAAATCATATTTACTTTTATTTTTCAAAAAAATACTGGTTCTCACATGTTTTGTAGTTGTGGTTGTTGATTTATTTTATTTGGTGATATTGCCATAGAAAAAAATCTAATTGGGTTAATTTTATTGATCACTGCAGTATTCAAATTGATGGGTAAACACGTCCATCCAATGTTGCATTCAATGATAATGCGCTCGCCATAAGCTACTATGTAACTAGAATCAAATTATATCTGTACCTAATTATTCTATGTCTGATGTGATCACAAATTTAACTATGGTACAAAATCTATCTAATGCCAAGTCAGTTTTTATTTTTATTTTTTTTAAATTCTTATTTGTAAATAATTAACAGTAGTTAATCATAAGGTCATGGTAAGCTTGAATAATTATGATTAAAATACAAACTATGAGCTTACCATGACCTTGTTTTTCTTAACATATATTTCGAAATTGGGTTTCTGAATACACACAAAGACAGATCTCTCTTAAAATGTTAGACTTGCGTTTAACAATCATATTATCGATTTACTCAAGACGCGAATCGACTTACTGAATTTAATCGTCAATATTTAACGCACATCCCATAAAATAATGTATTCATTTTATTATTTTAATAGAATTGTATAAACTGGGTATATAGATAGGAGAGTACGTACCCAGGTATCTGTTCCTATTATCATTATTACATTTGATAATAGAATCTATTATAATAAATAGTATACATATATGTATATATATATATATATATATATATATACATATATATATATATATATATATATATATATATATATATATATATATATATATATATATATATATATATATATATATATATATACTTATGCTAGCTTATTAGGCATAGTAAATGGAAGTATCATGTTCTTTGGTAAGTAGCCTGGTTAAGTATCTTTTATATACTATACAAACACACGTAGTACATATTATATATATGTATGTGTATGCAAGAATGTATTTTGTTCATTTGATTTGTAAAATACACTCTGTATTTTCAGCAAATGGGAAATCTAAACAAATTGTTATTGTCTGGTTATATTTAAAATCACTTAACTTTATGCTTCGTCACTTTTCTCATGTGAAATTACTGGGTAATTAGCACAATTTAACTAATTAGTATGTGATTATTTTGTTTCGGATGGATTTTATTAGACATTTTCAAAATGTCAAATGTTCACATTTTCATGTGTCTATCGTATAAATATTTTGATGAAAACAAGTGAAGCATAGGTTCCCCAGGGATGATAGAGATAACTTAACTTAATTTTAATCCGGGATCAAATGACCTAATTTATTATCTGTATTTTCTAATTAACTTTAGCCATATTAAATTGAAAGTAAACTTATATTTTAATGAATGAGTTAAATGAATGAAGGAAAGATGGAATAAACAATACATTTGTTATTATACGATTCAAAATGCGAAAATAGGCTCAAAACCAAACAAAATTCGGTAATTAAATTAAAATTATTTCAAAAACAAATTAGTTAATAGCTTTTAAAGATTGTTTTCCATCTCCTTCTGGTAAAAAAAGTTTTATAGGTGATTCAACGATAAGCGGTCATTTGCTATAGAAACACATTTTTGTTTAATTTTTTGAAGAAAATTGTATGTATGTGCATATAAGTGCCATGGACATCGACATGACCTGTAACCGCAGAGTGACCCTTGGTATGATTTATGACGTCATTTATGCAAATCTCCTTCTTTGTTTAATTAAAGATCTTGAACGCCCATATTTTGGCTATTTTTTAAGATTTTTAACAAATAACTTCAAATTCTTGTTCGTGTACCTAGTAAAGACGCTTCCATTGAAGATATTAAAAAAAATTTGACTATCTTCTTTAAAATGAATTATCAATTTTTCCATAGAAATATCATTTTTTGTCGATATATCCACTTTGTTTAGTTTATAAGCAAACAAACAATCCAATTTTGTAATGTTGTCTAAAGTTTTTTTTAATAAGATAATACATTGGTGTTAAAATTCATAATATCTGGAATAAAATTTAATTCTATCGAAACATTTACCTTGCTTAGATTTGAATTTCTTTTGAAAACATTATCGTTAGTACCTTTTCAATTGTATTTAAATAAAGTACTAGATTTTAGTATGTTAAAGCTCGTTTATTTAATTATTCACATATATACGTATTGAAATAAATGAATGCTATTTCTATATAATAAATCTATTCTATATAGTGTATACACATTTACTTTAAATATTTAGTTTTATTATTTATATTTTACCGACATATATAACATAATATGACTCGACAACATTGAATATAATAATGTATGATATAATATATGTATGTAGGTGTATAATAGTACATTAATAATATAAATATATATATATCTCTTTATATTATATGATAAACATATGTGACATACTTTTAATATTATATATTTTATGTATGAGAATTATAATTACATAATTTATTTACTATACAATGTTTATTGTAAATGAATATAATACAGGATGATTTTGAAAGTATAATGATCAGGTACCTTAAGCGAATACTAACACTTCTAAACCAAGTTTGTATTTTGCAGTTCAAGGCGAAGGCTATAGGGGACTAAACTAGATTATTTTATTACTTCAATTGAAGCGTCTTTACTTCACGAACGTGAAAATTATTTTTTTTAAAATCAAGATATGGAAATTCAAAAAAATATAAATTTCGAATAAAACAAAAAAGGAAAATACCTATGTCTGACGTCAATTTTTAGTGTCTCCATATATAAATTTGATAGCTTTTAACTTCTTTGTTTTTGAAATTTTTGAATTTTGTTATGGCAATATTGTTATAGCACACAGCACAAAGCATACTTATTATTCAGAAAAATTAATTGTTAAAAAAGAAACTGTTCTTGAAAACATAATATTCAAAATGGTACCACTAGGAAATTGAATTATATTCTATGCCATAAATAATTGAAAGTATAATTTAAAGAAATGAATAAACTTAAAAAAATAATAATAAATTCACACAAAAGAACACTAATAATTAACAAATAAAATAATTTTTAAACAATATTAACAAAATTTCTTGACAATTGAACGTTCAATTTATTGTCGAATAAAAAGAGTTACGTACCTTCTAATGCACAAAAAAGAAAGAGTCCAATATTGTGGACACAGTAGTTAATGTATATGGTAAAAAGTTATTTTGCACTCAAATTGGCCCTGGAGAAATTCGTGGAAAAAAATGACTATTCCACATTTGCAAAATATTTCCAAACTATTCAAGGAATAAGGATACAACTTAATATATAGCCTACAATTTAAAAATACCCTTTTTTCTTCTCAACCATAAAGCTATCAGGTCGAGGAGTTTGCATCAAAATGGTCAATGCACTTTATATATTTAATTATTTAGTATATCAGAGGTAAATTTTTTTTCTTCTCTGGTAGAAAAAATAGCGTTGATTTCAATAGTTTTACATGGTAGTTGTATAACCCTAAAAATTATATGGATAAACTAAAAATAATTAAATTTCGGTTGCCAACCGAGACTCTCGTTATTTTAGTTGATTATATTTCCTGTATAATCTCTGTTTCGACTCAATAAAAATCTTTTTTTGAGGCTATATGAATCAAGACCGAGACGATACAAACAAAATCGAATCCGAGATGATATTTATATATTATAGAAATTTTCGGGACGGTTACGAGATTTCATTTCGTTTCATCTCGTCGCATGTGAAGCTCTAATAAGCTATCTACATGAGTATAATATTTCATGTTTAAAAACATGACAATCTCACATTTTTCTGCAACCAAGGACATTTAATAACCACTTAGTATTATCATATGACGATTATAAGTGGTTAAAAAATTTATTATAATATCTTTCAAAATAGCGGCAAAACGATTATATAACATTTAGAAGTATGATATGTAAAACTAAGAGAAACTAGAACGGCATAATATTATGTTTATATAGTTTTTTAGGAAAATTTGTTTTGTGGCTTGTTTGAAAACTTTTCAACAACATATTTAGTTTTAAAAAATAGTGGTTTTTATATATTTTTGTAGTTGTGGTTGTTGATTTATTTTAGTTGTTATTTTAAAATCATTTTGGTTATATTGGCATAGAAAAAAATTTAATTGGGTTAATTTTATTGATTACTGGAGTATTCAAATTGATGGGTAAACACGTCCATCTAGTTGCATTCAATGTTTGGTTTTATTTAACATGCTTAACGATTGTTATTTTTATTCCATTTCAAAAGGATAAATTGTGAATAATCGATAAATAATGTCACATTCATATGCAATCCAAACTTTTTTAGATTACTTCAGAAGCAGAGAATGGAAAGTTTTCGACCTACCTTTCCTTTACATTTTCTTAGGATCATAGATCTATTTTTAACTTGTAAGAAATGGTTTTTATCTTACAACCATAGTATTGTTTGCAATGTTTAAAAGTCATACTTCGAAAAAAGCAGAATTCGCTATTTTGTTAACTTTTACAAATGGTTAATTAAATAATTTGAAATAATTTATAAAATTTATTGATTTTAATTAAAATAATAATTTCGTTTTATTTTTCAATTGGTTACGTATTTTATGTGTGTTTTAAATTAATTTTTTAATATCATTTCAAGTAGTCTGATTAAAAAAATGAATGTACAGAGTATTTCAGAAATCATTGAATAAATTTTATTAGGAATCTTAATGAATTATTAATTCATTAAGACTCCTGTGGCTAAATAATTTTAATATCTATATGCAAAAGGATGAATGACAGATGTACCAAAGCATAGTCTAAACTGCCAATTGGCATAGAAGCTTGAAATTTTGTATGAGAATGTTGAAGGGATTTTTGGAAATTCGTCAAGGCAAGGCAAAAAACGATTTCAAAAAACGTTTTATTTAAATTCTACTCCAAAAACTAAACTGAATCAAAAAAATTGTTTCTCTTATGAAATATTCAACCAGAATATAGTAATATATTATGGAAATAAAATACTTTATTTTCTGTAACCATATTATTTAAAACTTTTGGATACTAATTACCTGGTGTTATCCGTTCGAAGTCGCGTCGTATATTGTGAGTGTATTCATGATTCTACTGTAGAAATTTGTATATATCCCCTATACCTTATCTATAATAATTTTTTTATTGAAATTTGATACAATCAACATTTACAAAAATTAATTGAAATAAGCGCTAATACTGGAACATTTAGTCAGTGCTTGATAGAGTGCTTAAATGTGTGTCCCCTTTTTATTTACATTGGATTTTAATTAGAACAATATTGAACAATAATAAATAAGCTTGTTTTTTTTTGCTGCTCTAATAATGTTTATTTTATTCATAATTATTGTGTATTATCAATATAGAGCTGAATGGCATATTATCATAATTGTACACCATTTCCAAAACCCATTTTATGACAATTTTCTTACATCCTGATTAAATTGAAATTTTATTTCAAAATAATTAAAGTTTCAAAATAAATATGGTCTGGTTATCACGAATTTTTATTACTCAAGCATGAACAAATGTTCGCTAATTTTCGCAAATTGGTCGGCCGGCTAACCATCTAATTAGTCAGTCAAGCTAATCACAGAAGAAATGGTTATTAGAGATTATAAATAAAATAAGTGATTATAAAATAATAAAATATTAATTTACAATAAAGACTTTTATTTAATTTAGTAAATTATATTAAGAAATATATACAACCCTTTATGAATTTGCATAAATGTAATACAAATATTGGGATTACAAAATGTTCATATGATAAAAATATTAAAAATTATTTCACGATAGCCTTCAGCTCTAATAAGTGTTTATTTTTTCCTGCTATTTACAGGTTCTGTTATTTTATTATTGTTATTATTAAACGTAGCATGTGAATAACAATAACTTTTTTATAATTGAATTTTTTGATAATATTTGTTTTTCTGTTGATTCTAATGTGTAGCATTAGAAATTGGTTAATTTTGTTTTTTGTGTTATTATTATTATTATTATTATTATTATTTTTTTTTTTTAATTACATTGACTGATACAAAAAACAAATCGATTTAAGTACCATTTTTTAATGCAATTACTAATTATACACATACACCATTATGATAATTGTGTATGATTTAACATTGGAAATTTCTCAAAATTTATTAACTAATTTAAATGAATAATTATTTTTATTTTAAATATTAAAAATAATTATACTCATGCAATTTCTTCATTTTCAATTTTCAGCCCAATAACTTCATTTGAATGCCATTTTTTGTAATTATTCAATAATTTTTGTTTGACATTTGGCTTATCTTATTCGAAAAAAACTCATTATGTTGATTTTCACTATATTTAATATAATTTCTTAAGCTTTCAGTGAACTTTTTTGGTCGAATAACCTATTTAATCTGAATAAATAATTGGTATTCAAATTATTTATTCAGTAAAATATCAAAAGGTTTGTAAAAAATCAATTTATTCAAATTTATATATTTTTTATACAAATAAATAAAATGATAATTCAATTTTGAAGGACAATAAAAACGTATTACGCATAGTCATAAATATAAAAAACCTATTTTAGTATAAAATTTGTATTATTAAAATTTAACCAAAAAACGTAAACACATTGAAACAAACACAAAATTCTTAATCTATTTTATAATTACATTTTTGATGTTTAAAAATTCACAACACATTTTAACGTAAACAAATAATTTTATATAAATACTGGTTTAAATATGGAGTGGATGGTTAAAGCTTTAAGAGTACCTACGACCGTAGATAGATTGTGTATCCCATGTAATGTAATTTTTATTTTCATTTTCTGGATAATGAAAGAGGCAATTATATCCATAAAATAGCCCATACTATACCATGATAGCAGTAAAAATATACACGGCGATTCATTTAACGTATTGAAAGAGATATTTTTATGTAGGTTATGTTTATTATACAGACATCAGAAAACAATACCTAATGTAATACACACAGTATTTTTTCAATTTTAGCGAAATTACTCAAAAATTAATTATGCAAATACTGTGAAATTTTGTATACACAATACTGACATCAGACACTTTAGAGCACGAACGTCTCATAATTTTATTTTAAGGTCCTGGCGCTTATTGCGGCGCGTGTAGCTCTTCCCGACGCAATGGCGCCACACGCGTCCCCAATAATGGATATTGCCACGCAGTTCTCACGTTCAGAAGACACGTTTTTTGTTTTCTTTTTGTTAATTAATTATTATTAGTAGACTCGCCAGCAGCTCTGCGTAGCTTCGTGCCATCAATTTGCACTGACATATTCAATTTTGTTTGTTACAAAAAATCGCATTGTACCATATTGCCTCGAGCTGTGCCACTCGCGCCGCAATATACGCCAGGTCTAACAAAAAATTTTTTTTAAATTAACTTGACTAAAATTTTCATGAAACATCTTTTATAATTATCGTAATATGATATGTATAAAACTCATGTTTTTATATTCAGGCATGCGGAACACGTTATTTTGCGAAGCATTTCATTCTAGTAGATAACTACACCTATACTGATATACACAGGAGGACGTAAGGTGTTATTTGAGAGAATAAAATGTTTTTTTGCAAACGTATGGTCACGAATTGTGTTTCTAAATAACAATCACAAGTTTTTGGAATGAAAATCTGGATCTAATTTTTTATTTTGAATGTAAAATATCGTAAAGAAAAATTTGAAAATCCTGTAAAAGTCCCCGACTGCAATGGCGATTTTATTTATTGGTCAGCGAGTAAATGAGTGACCCTTCGCTTTGAGTATACAAAGTCACAAATACAACTTGTTTCTTAGTGTTTTTAGTTTTTAGAATTTTTTTAATAATTTATACAGTATAAATTTTCATGAAAAGTTGAGTTTTAAAACATGCCATGCTAGGTAATGACTTCGATTCACTCATTTAGATATTTTCAGTGTACTAAAGTCTGTTTAAATTTGGAGGTAATTATGGAATGAGTATCGTTGACTGTTTATAATAAATAGACCAGGTTCAAGCAACAGTCTTTTAAGGGGGTGAATTGTATTTCAAGCTACAAATATATCTATTAAAAAATGTTCTGCTCAATTCAAGTCCGATGTCAAAGAATGGGTTCGATGTGGTTTCATTTTCTAGTTTAATGTTAAATATCCTTGTAGACATTTACATTCCTATAACTTTTGTATTAAATTTTTTATTCCAAATCAACCATGCTGCATCAGAGTTTACATAATTTTTTAAATCGTAATTTTTCGATTTTTAGGGTTTTGTTTTTATTTTATTCATGTATTTTTAATCTCCCTAATCAACATTAGTTGATTGAGTAAATGCGATAAAACTTGTCACATTAAATGATTTGTTATTTTTTCCCAACACGTGCGGACTTATACTCTGCTCTAATAAATGTTACGTACATACTAAACCATGATATAAACCATATTATTATAATTAGTAGAAAAATTTGTTTGTAACAAACCAAGGAAATAAATAATTAAATAAAAAAAAAAAAATGAAAAATTTTGTTATTTGGTTTTTTGTTTCTCTTCAATTATAATGAACGTGAAAATTAAAATTTTAATAAAACGAGTAATAACATGTAATTTTGTAAAAATTTAACTCATGTTAACTAATAATTTTAAAATTATAATTTAAAGTGTGGAAAGATTTCTATAAGTAGAAAACCAATTGGTCTGAACTTTTTGTAGATAACATTATTTACAGAATATTAAAAATCATTAACGGATATTCACAAATTCATAGCATGCCATTTTTTACAATTGAGATAAGATATCTTGATGAATAACATGAAATATTATTTCTTTTAATACGTAAAACATTAGAATCAACAAATCCACATATTGAAAACATTCATTAATATATTTCTTTCATATAAATCTTAAAAATTAGACTGTGATCTTATAACTTGGTATTATACAATACCTTCAAATTCTTTTACGTATTTTTGACAAATAGCATCTTAACAAAATGAAATATTATCACAAATCAATGTCTTTCAAAGCAGATTATTTCTTTCATTTAATACAATCAAATTCTGCCTTTCATATAGTACAGAGCATTGAAAATTCATATCTAAACAAGTGAAGATATCTACTAACATTGTTAGTTATTAAAATACCCGGGATATGGTTGAGTATCAACTATTTTAAAATTTAATTTGAGCCAAAATCGGGGCGAATGATCTCTTATTGTTTGAAAAATCTACTCAGGTGGACAGGCATATGCAACTGGACATAATAAAACATTTTTATTTTCACCTATATCAAAGTTTTATTAATGCCTTCAATATTTTCAAGCGTTAAAAACTTTAAAATAAACATACAAAAATATGTGAGATATAAAAATAACCAATGTAACTCTTGTAAGATGAGGATTTTAAATTGCATTTGGTCCATATTGTTTAAGTGAAGTTCATTATTTATACTTAAATAAATTTTCTAAATTTTACTTAAATAGATTGTTTGATATCATTGTAATAAGAGTAAATCCGTTAGTAAAAAATTAAATGTCTTTTGAAGTTTCTAATTTGACGAGATCCTGCTGAATTTCTAGTTTTTCAAAATACAGCCTTTATTTTATTACTTTTAGCTAAGCAGTTCGTACATGAATTTTAATCTCCTATCTTTTTTAGTTATGAATTTATACACTTTTGAAAATTTTTTTCGGCCGTTTAAAAAGATATACGATTGTCAATAATTTTCAATGTCTCTGTATAATATCAATATAAAGGTTCATTTATGTGTCTATGTCCTTTGATTAATATAATTGAATAGGATCAGGAAAGTTATAGAATTTAAATTTCCTTCAATAATATTCACTTGACACCTGCGCCTTTGTGATTAATTTCTTTAACGATGAGTATAAATAAGAAAGTAGTAATATGTTTATCTTCTTTAGTGAAAGATTGGATATTCGATGTTGACAATAATATAAACGTTTTTATAGGTAAAAGTAAAATATGTGTATACGAAAATTTTTCTTTCGATAAAATATCTCTTTCAATCATACATAGAAATATTATACCTATCATCTCACAAGATTAAACATTAAAGATTATATATACTACTAAACAGACGTTATTAATTCGTAAGTAATAACATTTACTTGTGTACCTTTGTTTTGAAGTTCTAAATGAACTTATTTATTACAATTTTATTTCGTATATAATAATCCTCGATGGAATATTACTATAAAAATCACCTCATAATCTTAGCTTATTTTGTTTTAATAATAAAACATCGTTTTCCTAAAAAATCATTCTATGTTCATATTGAATATTTTCTTCCCTTATAGCCGAAATAAAAGAGATAAAATAAAAATGAAAATTTAATAAAAATTTATGAATTCAAAAACTTAAAAATCATAACTAACAATATTTTAATTACAAGATATTATACCTGCAAGTGATATTATCATAAAATATACTGAAATATAACACCCCAAATTAAAAGAATAAAAAAACTAAATTATTTAAATAGTAGATTTACTTAAAATCGTAACAGAAACTATAAGAAAAATTTAAAACATCACCTTGCTTTTATAATTTTAAATAATCGTCATTATTTATATATTTTATGAAAATATTAAAATATTTATATGATAATCTTGATGCATTCAGACAGTTATCTATCTTACAGACAGTACAGAGAGTTTAATTGCTGCTGAAAAACACCAATAGTAATGAGTTTGCAATTTTCATAAGTATAGTGTTACTATTCTGAACTCCCTCTGAAATTGGTAAATATAGATAACAACTATCAGTGCAAATTATTATTAATGTTTGAATTTGTTTTAATCATTAGCATTCGTAAAATTCACCAAGTACGCAGTCTCTAAATAAAGACATAAATCGATTTATAATAATAATATTTATTATAATTATATATGAGTTTATTACCTAAATTTGAGTGTACAAAATGTGTTTGAAACTAAAGTGATTTGCTTTAAAAGACGAAGCAATGGATAGATTTTGCTCATCCACAACCTGAAACTTTGAGCTTAAGAATACACTACGAAAATTTCATATTTTTGATACGATTTTTCTTGATGAAGGGCGGTCGAACGTATGGACAGGCGAACAGATGTAAATGGACTAATTGGATTCTAAGAACACTTTGATCGTCTCTTTGATATTCGCTAGATTACAAACTTTGGATAAAAATTTATATACTCTGACATATTCTTTATAAGTCAAGTATAAAAACTTAAATTTGGTATGTAATATAAAATTATACTGAAAACTTGGAATTTAGGAAGATTTCACGAGACGTCTTAGCTATCTGAAAAATAACTATGGTATGTGATATAACATGGAAGATACACTCTGTAACAAAAATTCGTTTTTACTACATATAATACAGACACAAACTAAGTATTTTAATGCCTACAAAAAGCTTTTAACTAATTAATTAATTTACTTTCATTTTAGTAATCTTGAAAGGATTTTAAAATTTAAATATTTAAAACTGTTAACTTTTACTAAGCATTATATTCACATTTCATTAAATTTATTTGATATTAACTGCTTGGGGCTTGGTATTATGATTACTTATAATAATAAAGAAAGAACAATATTTTTAGGAAAGGTCAAAGGTATTAAGTATTTCGTTTGTTATTTACAATGAAATCACTAGTAAAAGAATGTGTTTTAATCCCTATATATATTTGGTAATTATTCATTATAAACTATAGTATTACTTTCGAGTTACATCTACGATTACCGAAGTATTCTGTTCCTAATTTAAAAAACGTTCTTTTTTTACCGAACGAATAAACGTGCGCAACATAAAGTCAGCTTACTGTTACAAAAAATTTTGTATAAAAAATTAATTTTTTTTTATTATATCTAGATTTTAACTCAAGCGATCAAGCCGTTTCAGAGATATATAGCTATTTAAGAAAATATATTCGATAAAGGATATTTTCACATAAATGCCAAAATATCGGGAATCATTCATCCGATTCTGATGAATGTTTACCAGTACTAATTGATTAAATGCCAGAATAGCTTACAGTCATCAAATAATTTATGTACTATTTTCATCTAATGTTATTATAGTATTAGTTTTGTAAGTGTAAACCGAACCGAAATGCTTATTTTGTTAGCTTATAACAAATGAGTATTTCCAAAAGAATTATGCATGTAAAAAAAAAGTATCAATTTTAGAAATAAAGTTCTTAATGTTTTGATGTTTTACATAATTATTTTTCTCTAAAATACATAAAATCTTCGTCGGATATGAATAAAAATAAGACAAGATTAGAGTATAACCTACATTTCTTATGACACTTATATATTCCTACATTTGTAAAAATAAAGTAAAATAATTTTTACGTCATCTCATTATCTTTTCCTGTATGTTACTGCTATAATGTGCTTTTATTATATTTTTTAATAGCTTTTTAAAAAACACATTTAATTTCAACTAAATATTGCATACATAATCTTTTTAAATATGTATCAGTTTTTATTCGTGTTTAAAAGTTGAAAATAAAATCAGATTTAATTTGTCGTATTGTTTTATTAAAGTTTTAATTTTTTTGGTAAGTTGTTAATATTTAAGTCAATCATAATAAATTTGTTTTCTGAAAATCAATTCAAGCTGTAAATATTTATTTATTATAAAAATTTAGGACTATTATTCCCACTTCACCACAATGCTTATCGGGAAATTTTACGACTATGTACATCGGCTTCTCATCGCCAAAACTGAAAAACAAAAAGAACTATTGTTCTGAAATTTATAAATATTTGGTGTTCTTAATCTAAAAAAGATATAAAGAGTTCGTGAATCGGCTAAGCCAGTCAATTTGTTTCCATAAACAAAAGTTCACATACAAACATTTTTTATCTTTTTAATTTTATGCGGTAAGTGCGCCGTGAGATATTCAAATTATTACAATTTTTAAGATACTGCTGATTCAATTTTTATTATGAGAACATAATTTAATTAAAATAATTATGATGAACTCGAGTAATGAAATACTTCGTTGGAAGGCTTATATTTGAAAACGTATAATTATAAAAATCGGCCAATTATCGGTGTTGGCTAATGATTGCGGTCGGTAAAAGAGGCTAAGAAGTCTGATCTTCTTTACTACCACAACTTTGTTGAAGTTGATATTCATTTATACTATTGGCCTGAGTTCTGCTCCGCATTAATTGTTGATAATAATTTAAAACTTTAAATACCTTTTCCAATTTTAGTGTTGGATAACTAAAATGCTAGTTATTAAGTCATTGAATGTTCTTACGAGGCGTTTCTTTCTCCGAGTGTTATGGTAGTTTTGTATCCAAACATCTCCAGTGCTAATGAAAATAGAATCGTTTTGGCCTAAGAACAGTCAGTCATTCAAAACCTTTCTTTTGAACGATTTAACACTGGAATTGGATGAGATGGAGGAGAGCAAGGCATGGATGGACATTCAACTTTTATTCAATTTTTTTTAATATAGCTACTTATTGTTATAATAAAATGTAAATTTTTTTATTGAATTTCACAATCTACTCCTCAATAGATCTCTAGCCCCTCTTAAAGTGACTCTACTGTTAAGGACTTTTCATACACAAATATTGAATTTTTGTTGTTACTATTTTTGTCTATTGCACCATTTTATTCATCCATTTATAATAGATCACACTAAACTAGACAGCATTTATAACCTAATTTTCTTATAAAAACAGAGGTGATAAATTATATAAAAAATAACAACAACAAAAAACTTCTAATTAGTTTTTTAATAGTTTTTGTATAAAACTAGTTAAAACTAAAATAAAAATAGTGTATTAACTTTGTTAATCTAAAATCTTTATCATGTAACTTATTTTGTTGTTATTTACTTTCCTTTATAAAGAGTGTTACAAATAAAAAATATACGTTGTAAACACATGAGTGCATATTAAATTAAGTCTAAGGTTTGTTGTACACTACATATTATACTAAATGTATATGTAAGTTTATATTTTTAAATTTTAGTTTTTTACCTTTACTTGAAAGTTCTTAACGCTTCGAAATGTTGGAGACAGTACTCTAATTTTGTTACAACTATCAGGTAAGTTTACAGAGACATGTGCCCTACTGTCCGTTTAGATGTTAAATCGAGAAAGCGTGCTGAAATTATTCAAAATCAGTGAGAATAACCACAACAACAATTGTTCGTATGATGAATGTGTCTGGTATATTCAATATTATAATCATGTGTGATTGTAAATAATCTATTGGCCGATGTGATCCAGTTAGAAGTATAATTTATTATAATAAAAACGTTGGGAATGATGAAGTTTGGGGCAACAGCTAATATTTATCTCACTACTCTTATACGGATCAGATATCATTATGACAAATCTGATCACAATTAGCTATTTTGAACTAAATTTACAATATGTTTTGATGCAATTGGTTAGATTACTGATACTAAATTTGTTGCATATAAAATGTGATACTTGACTCTATACCTTAACTGAATTAAAATGAATTAGATATCAAAGAAAATTCCCCAGCACTTTTATGAAAATGGATTTTAACATGTAATCTCTATACAGATACTAACTGGCAAAAACTCTTGAGTTTTTGAACGTCCAAAAAAAATTTAATAGCTTAGACTGACCAGTCCCTTGTTCGTAAAGAAAAACGCTTCACGTGTAATAATTGAAAAAAAAAGTCACGTGTAGGCTGTCTATGTAGGAACAATGCTAAATTTGTACAGTATTATATATGCTATTTATGTTATTATTTATAGCAATACTATCAAACTTTGTACACTCTGTAGAATATAAAGAAAATTTTCATGACACAATTATTTATCAATTATAAACAAGAAACTCAAATTATATTTAACTTCTGTGTTTATTTGTTAAATGCAGCTCAATTTAAATTTTTAACTTTGCTTATTAATTGTAAATAATGATTAAAAATTCAAGTGAAAATACTTTATTTTTACTCTATTATTTTAGACGATGAATCAATGTCTGATTCGATGTAAACAGGGCCATTACATGTAATCCAAAATTACCAAAATAGCGTTTATTTCAATTGGGATTATGGCATTTTTTTTGTAAATTTTTTCTGGAATACGTAAGTCAACAACATTATGGAAATAAAGAAATGTATTTTCGCAGATTGTATATTAGATATTATTATCAATATTTTTCGTAATCATTTTACAAGGTACGTAATTATTTTACAATCAGCCAATTATATACTTAAGTGGAAAATTTGAAAGTTATTTTAATTTTTTGGTCTTTATTTAGTTATACTTTTTAAAATAAAAATAAAAGTTTAATGTCAGGCTAGAAAAGTTTCTTTTATCAACGTAAATTTACATTGTTTATGGCTCAAATAACTGGCTTTTTACTTGGACTTTCACATAATTGAGCTTTAAACTTTCCAAAGTTCCAAAAGTGTAACTACCACGACGATAATTCACTGCTTGCAAAGTTTTCAATATAAAAGAATCTGTCGTCTTTAAATCAAATGATCATGCCTAGTTTCTAAAATAAAACTTTACAAACCTCAAAAATACAATGAACTTTCTTCAAATAAAATTTAATAAAAGTGTATTTTTCCATACACCATTGACCTTAAAGTATATGAATGTAGTCGCATTTTCATTTTATTATTATGCACAATGAGAATTTCTTCACATTCATACAAAAATAAAATGCTAAAGATAAGACAAACGGATTTGAAATAAGTGAAAAGTTTTATTTTTATCTATGTATAACTTTTACCCTGCGGAATACTTTCCACATACAGATTTGAACCTTAAACAGTAACATACAAATACATGAGTAAAAAAAAATTATTACAAGTTATATAAAAGGAATGTAGAAAATGAATACGAGACGACATTCGAATTGTGGTAATTTTATTTTTTTGAAATGCTTGGGTTGATATATACACTACATACACACCACTAACTGAAAGTTTGTTTCTTTTCAATGAAAATTCTAACCAGCACATAGTCTGTTGAGTGCATTAAATAAAAATGTATAAAAAGAAAAAGGACATGAATATATTCCACATAATATTTTCATGTTATTTCAAAAGGCTCAGTGTGAAATATCAATTTTTACGTTAAACTTATGTGCAAGAAAGTTTTCTTTATAATATATGGCAACACAACATAGATTCAACATTGGCACCAAAAAAACATATTGAAAAATTTTCAAAACGATATACTTTCGATACCACCTTCAACTTGTTGGAATTATAATTGTATTGTTACAAATTTTGAGTAAGTAATTGTAATTCAAAATGTTTCTTCAAATCATTTTCATTATAACCACTAATTATCTAGAACAATTGAAAAATTTACTTTTTGAGTTTCCTCAAAAAAATAAGCTTTCGAATAAAATAGTACAAAATATAATTATTTTTATGTTACAAAAATCTAATTTTCGCACTTGGATGGTTTGGTTTTTATGAGTGAAAAATGCCTTGGAAAATTTCCGACATAGAAAAAGTATATCTTAACAGACATTTGTCAACAAACTGGCAATCTCTTAATAGTAACTAAAGTTTTTTTTATTTGTATCAACCAAATAGTTACACATCTTATACGATTAGTTCATCATAAGAATTATGTGATTAACAATTTTACGATTAGTTCATCATAAGAATACAATAAATTTTCCATAAAAAAATTTGACGACGACGAGTAAATTTTAGTATTATTACAGAATTTGTCATAAATAAGTAATAGAATAATTAATGATTTATTTCCCATCGCAAATTATTTACAAATTAAATAAGAATCTTCATAATATACTGAAATTCATTATCATTCTCTGTTATTTAAAGAAAATGTTTTGCATATTTGTTGTTATGCGTTCATCAGACATCTCCCTAAGAAAAAGCACTTCAAGGCATTTTCCTAAAAATTAATAAAAGTATATTTTAGCTACGTATATTAATTATATCCACTTTATAATATTCTAAATAAAGTGGATACAATTAATATACGTAGCTAAAATAACTCAGGTATTATGAATTAATAATGATAAAACTTTATTCACTTAAAAATTATAAAAGAACTTCTAAATCATTTGTAATACAGAAAATTTTTCCAATTTTTTCGTAGTTTTTGTCGAGGATAATTTTTCCGTTTTATATTTCTACCGTAAATTGATAACTTCGTTCTTATAATCATTTTCATCATCTATTTCAAAAAAAAAGAAGTAAAAAAATAAAATTTTACTATTTAACATATTTTATTTTTTATAGCATTTAGTAAACTTTGCACATTCAATGCAATTTAGACGGTCGCCATATTTAAAACTCATCACTTTGACAGTCCCTTTAATGACCCTAAAATATGTTATCATTAATAGGAGGAGTAATAGCGGGTAATCTTATGTTGTTATCATTACAACATTTTATTAAAACATACCATAATTCACAGTTTATATATCATGGTGTTATATTAATAAAGCTATTTAATATTTCATAAAGTATGAATCCAGTACACATTCTATTTGCTATATTTTTACATCAGTGGTGAATATATCTTTTATATTTTAGGTCAATAACTTTTTGATTAAGAGCATTGAAAATCGCTTTTTGTTCAGGCATCTTGAAAACACGGATGCATAATTAGATGACTTTATTAGTACATACTTTATTAATGTAAAAATGTCTATTTTACTGTATAAAATAATTTCAGTAAAAGTTTGCTAATTCTTTTTGTGTAAATAAAATTTTTTTTTTGCAAATACATAACTTTGGTATAGTTAAAATAAAAACGGCTTCGTAAATGAATAAAGTAGAGAAGGGTAGAGAGATTCAGGACACCAAATTTGAAATTCTTACATATATTCTTGTTTTGATAAAAGATAAAATCTTAAATACAAAATGATAAAATTTTTTCCGATTTCTTAATTTTTTTGTAATCAGATATTCAATTTCACTCAATTAGAAGAAAAATAATGATTACAAGGCATACACAAAATAGTTTATGAAGAATAATTTATGAAAATTTCCAACCGTCGAATGAATCAATTTTTTTTATTTTGACTATTTGATAGAAGAATTGAAAAAAATGGTGGATATTTGTAAGCATCAAGATTGAAATAAATTATGAAAGGTTCTCTATGGCATACCAGAATTCATAAATTCTATAGGTGGTTAGAAACAGGATGAAGTATTCTGTTTGATGAATTGAATAAAAACACTAAAATGGTTTTTATAAAACTATTTTAACGAAAAAAATTTTGACATTTTTATATTTGTAACTTAAAAAAAAAGAGATATGATGTCATTAATCATAATGATAATTATTAATGATAAAATATCATACTTGCATTTGAAATACAAATAATATCTATAACATAAAAAATATTCAAATTTTATTTTGTTTCTTCATTTCAAAATAAACGGCCATAGTTAAAAAAATGGGTTTTACTTTACAAAATACATCCATCATGATTATCAATAATTCATTATTTTGAAGACAATCAGTTAATATATATATAATTTATTTTCGAAAATTATGTGCCTAGTTACATTTTAATTTCGATTTCCGGGATGAAAATAATAAATTTCTCTCAGAAAGCGATAAGGATAGAAAACAAATTGTGCTTGTCTGCTATTTTGTGTTTATGAAAATTCCTTTGACATATTTCTCGACATATTTATATGATTTTAATAGATATTTTACTAAATAAAATATAATATACAAAAAGAAAAAAAAATATAAATTCATCATTTTTTATATTTTATGACATAACACAATATTTTTATTATTTTGTTTTTGTTTTGAATTGATGTTTGGAAATCATAATAAAAATATTTAGACTGAAATCGACACTGTCAATCATAAATAAATAAAACAATCATAAATTATATAATTTATTATTTAATTCTTTTTATTTGAATTCAACGATGTTCTTTAAAAATATCTTCTTATGTTGGTCTAGATAGGAAATAGCGATTTTTAACCGACAACAATATATAAATATGTGAGCTAAAAAAAATTCAAAAGGATTAAATTAAAGCAGTTTTGTTCTATAAAAACCCGAGGCAAAGTTAAATATGTAGGGAAAATACTAAGTCAAGGAACCTTTAATAATAGGTATAAAAACGGTTCCCAAAGCATATACAGTCAAAAAGTAGCAAAATTGATCAAATCTTAGAAATCCCAATAAAAATATTTAGGGTGAATAAGTTACCGTTAATCATAAATAAATCATAAAACTCTATATTTTAATCATTTTATCTTAATTGAAAATTAAAATTTTATTTAAAATCAAAAAAGGAAGTGTTTAAAATTGTTTGAAATTTTGTTTGTATACAGTACTTTATTTCTAAATAAGCTTCAAAAAAAAGTCAAAAGATCTTAGATTTAAATAATTTTCCATGCGAAAATCAAAGAAAATATAATTAAATTATATAAACTTTCACTCAAATCGGCCAGAGTTTGGCCAAGATATCGAAAAAATTAATTTTGTAAACTTGATGACGTCACCAAATCCACAAAAAATTAATTTTGCTCTATAATCCTCAATTTTCCACCAATTTTGGCAAATAAAGTATGTAATCCGACTAAATTTGGGTCATAGTTTTCAAATATTTTGTCAAACCAAACATATCTATAATACATTACAAGATATTAATGGTTTGGTCATGATTTTTCATAGAAGGGTTAAAGTTAGCGAATCGGTAGCATAAAAATTAAAAAGTGTGACCCAAAATTATTAGGTTTCAAAAAAAAGTTCACTCAAATCGGCCAGAGTTTGGCCAAGATATCGAAAAAATTAATTTTGTAAACTTTATGACGTCACCAAATCCACAAAAAATTAAATTTGCTCTATAATCCTCAATTTTGTACCAATTTTGGCAAATCAAGTATGTAATCCGACTAAATTTGGGTCAAAGTTTTCAAATATTTTGTCAAACCAAACATATCTATAATACATTACAAGATATTAATGGTTTAGTCATGATTTTTCATAGAAGGTTTAAAGTTAGCGAATCGGTAGCATAAAAATTGAAAAGTATGACCCAAAATTATTAGAAATTATTAGGTTTCAAAAAAAAGGTCACTCAAATCGGCCAGAGTTTGGCCAAGATGTCGAAAAAATTAATTTTGTGAAACATATGACGTCACCAAATCCACAAAAAATTAAATTTGCTCTATAATCCTCAATTTTGTACCAATTTTGGCAAATAAAGTATGTAATCCGACTGAATTTGGGTCATAGTTTTCAAATATTTTGTCAAACCAAACATATCTATAATACATTACAAGATATTAATGGTTTGGTCATGATTTTTCATAGAAGGGTTAAAGTTAGCGAATCGGTAGCATAAAAATTAAAAAGTATGACCCAAAATTATTAGGTTTCAAAAAAAAGTTCACTCAAATCGGCCAGAGTTTGGCCAAGATATCGAAAAAATTAATTTTGTAAACTTTATGACGTCACCAAATCCACAAAAAATTAATTTTGCTCTATAATCCTCAATTTTCCACCAATTTTGGCAAATCAAGTATGTAATCCGACTAAATTTGGGTCATAGTTTTCAAATATTTTGTCAAACCAAACATATCTATAATACATTACAAGATACTTAGGGTTTGGTTATGATTTTTCATAGAAGGGTTAAAGTTAGCGAATCGGTAGCATAAAAATTGAAAAGTATGACCCAAAATTATTAGGTTTCAAAAAAAAGTTCACTCAAATCGGCCAGATTTTGGCCAAGATATCGAAAAAATTAATTTTGTAAACTTTATGACGTCACCAAATCCACAAAAAATTAATTTTGCTCTATAATCCTCAATTTTCCACCAATTTTGGCAAATAAAGTATGTAATCCGACTAAATTTGGGTCATAGTTTTCAAATATTTTGTCAAACCAAACATATCTATAATACATTACAAGATATTAAGGGTTTGGTTATGATTTTTCATAGCAGGGTTAAAGTTAGCCAATCGGTAGCATAAAAATTGAAAAGTATGACCCAAAATTATTAGGTTTCAAAAAAAAGTTCACTCAAATCGGCCAGATTTTGGCCAAGATATCGAAAAAATTAATTTTGTAAACTTTATGACGTCACCAAATCCACAAAAAATTAATTTTGCTCTATAATCCTCAATTTTCCACCAATTTTGGCAAATAAAGTATGTAATCCGACTAAATTTGGGTCATAGTTTTCAAATATTTTGTCAAACCAAACATATCTATAATACATTACAAGATATTAAGGGTTTGGTCATGATTTTTCATAGCAGGGTTAAAGTTAGCCAATCGGTAGCATAAAAATTGAAAAGTATGACCCAAAATTATTAGTTTTCAAAAAAAAGTTCACTCAAATCGGCCAGATTTTGGCCAAGATATCGAAAAAATTAATTTTGTAAACTTTATGACGTCACCAAATCCACAAAAAATTAATTTTGCTCTATAATCCTCAATTTTCCACCAATTTTGGCAAATAAAGTATGTAATCCGACTAAATTTGGGTCATAGTTTTCAAATATTTTGTCAAACCAAACATATCTATAATACATTACAAGATATTAATGGTTTGGTCATGATTTTTCATAGAAGGGTTAAAGTTAGCGAATCGGTAGCATAAAAATAAAAAAGTATGACCCAAAAATATTAGGTTTCAAAAAAAAGTTCACACAAATCGGCCAGAGTTTGGCCAAGATATCGAAAAAATTAATTTTGTAAACTTTATGACGTCACCAAATCCACAAAAAATTAATTTTGCTCTATAATCCTCAATTTTCCACCAATTTTGGCAAATAAAGTATGTAATCCGACTAAATTTGGGTCAAAGTTTTCAAATATTTTGTCAAACCAAACATATCTATAATACATTACAAGATATTAATGGTTTAGTCATGATTTTTCATAGAAGGGTTAAAGTTAGCGAATCGGTAGTATAAAAATTGAAAAGTATGACCCAAAATTATTAGGTTTCAAAAAAAAGTTCACACAAATCGGCCAGAGTTTGGCCAAGATATCGAAAAAATTAATTTTGTAAACTTTATGACGTCACCAAATCCACAAAAAATTAATTTTGCTGTATAATCCTCAATTTTCCACCAATTTTGTCAAATCAAGTATGTAATCCGACTAAATTTGGGTCAAAGTTTTCAAATATTTTGTCAAACCAAACATATCTATAATACATTACAAGATATTAATGGTTTGGTCATGATTTTTCATAGAAGGGTTAAAGTTAGCGAATCGGTAGTATAAAAATTGAAAAGTATGACCCAAAATTATTAGGTTTCAAAAAAAAGTTCACTCAAATCGGCCCGAGTTTGGCCAAGATATCGAAAAAATTAATTTTGTAAACTTTATGACGTCACCAAATCCACAAAAAATTAATTTTGCTCTATAATCCTCAATTTTCCACCTATTTTGGCAAATCAAGTATGTAATCCGACTAAATTTGGGTCAAAGTTTTCAAATATTTTGTCAAACCAAACATATCTATAATACATTACAAGATATTAATGGTTTGGTCATGATTTTTCATAGAAGGGTTAAAGTTAGCGAATCGGTAGCATAAAAATTAAAAAGTGTGACCCAAAATTATTAGGTTTCAAAAAAAAGTTCACTCAAATCGGCCAGAGTTTGGCCAAGATGTCGAAAAAATTAATTTTGTGAAACATATGACGTCACCAAATCCACAAAAAATTAAATTTGCTCTATAATCCTCAATTTTGTACCAATTTTGGCAAATCAAGTATGTAATCCGACTAAATTTGGGTCAAAGTTTTCAAATATTTTGTCAAACCAAACATATCTATAATACATTACAAGATATTAATGGTTTAGTCATGATTTTTCATAGAAGGTTTAAAGTTAGCGAATCGGTAGCATAAAAATTGAAAAGTATGACCCAAAATTATTAGAAATTATTAGGTTTCAAAAAAAAGGTCACTCAAATCGGCCAGAGTTTGGCCAAGATGTCGAAAAAATTAATTTTGTGAAACATATGACGTCACCAAATCCACAAAAAATTAAATTTGCTCTATAATCCTCAATTTTCCACCAATTTTGGCAAATAAAGTATGTAATCCGACTAAATTTGGGTCATAGTTTTCAAATATTTTGTCAAACCAAACATATCTATAATACATTACAAGATATTAATGGTTTGGTCATGATTTTTCATAGAAGGGTTAAAGTTAGCGAATCGGTAGCATAAAAATTAAAAAGTATGACCCAAAATTATAAGGTTTCAAAAAAAAGTTCACTCAAATCGGCCAGAGTTTGGCCAAGATGTCAAAAAAATTAATTTTGTGAAACATATGACGTCACCAAATCCACAAAAAATTAAATTTGCTCTATAATCCTCAATTTTGTACCAATTTTGGCAAATCAAGTATGTAATCCGACTAAATTTGGGTCATAGTTTTCAAATATTTTGTCAAACCAAACATATCTATAATACATTACAAGATATTAATGGTTTGGTCATGATTATCCATAGAAGGGTTAAAGTTAGCGAATCGGTAGCATAAAAATAAAAAAGTATGACCCAAAATTATTAGGTTTCAAAAAAAAGTTCACACAAATCGGCCAGAGTTTGGCCAAGATATCGAAAAAATTAATTTTGTAAACTTTATGACGTCACCAAATCCACAAAAAATTAATTTTGCTCTATAATCCTCAATTTTCCACCAATTTTGGCAAATAAAGTATGTAATCCGACTAAATTTGGGTCATAGTTTTCAAATATTTTGTCAAACCAAACATATCTATAATACATTACAAGATATTAATGGTTTGGTCATGATTTTTCATAGAAGGGTTAAAGTTAGCGAATCGGTAGCATAAAAATAAAAAAGTATGACCCAAAATTATTAGGTTTCAAAAAAAAGTTCACACAAATCGGCCAGAGTTTGGCCAAGATATCGAAAAAATTAATTTTGTAAACTTTATGACGTCACCAAATCCACAAAAAATTAATTTTGCTCTATAATCCTCAATTTTCCACCAATTTTGTCAAATCAAGTATGTAATCCGACTAAATTTGGGTCAAAGTTTTCAAATATTTTGTCAAACCAAACATATCTATAATACATTACAAGATATTAATGGTTTGGTCATGATTTTTCATAGAAGGATTAAAAATAGCGAATCGGTAGCATAAAAATTAAAAGTATGACCCAAAATTATTAGGTTTCAAAAAAAAGTTCACTCAAATCGGCCAGAGTTTGGCCAAGATATCGAAAAAATTAATTTTGTAAACTTTATGACGTCACCAAATCCACAAAAAATTAATTTTGCTCTATAATCCTCAATTTTCCACCTATTTTGGCAAATCAAGTATGTAATCCGACTAAATTTGGGTCAAAGTTTTCAAATATTTTGTCAAACCAAACATATCTATAATACATTACAAGATATTAATGGTTTGGTCATGATTTTTCATAGAAGGGTTAAAGTTAGCGAATCGGTAGCATAAAAATTAAAAAGTGTGACCCAAAATTATTAGGTTTCAAAAAAAAGTTCACTCAAATCGGCCAGAGTTTGGCCAAGATATCGAAAAAATTAATTTTGTAAACTTTATGACGTCACCAAATCCACAAAAAATTAATTTTGCTCTATAATCCTCAATTTTCCACCAATTTTGTCAAATCAAGTATGTAATCCGACTAAATTTGGGTCAAAGTTTTCAAATATTTTGTCAAACCAAACATATCTATAATACATTACAAGATATTAATGGTTTGGTCATGATTTTTCATAGAAGGATTAAAAATAGCGAATCGGTAGCATAAAAATTAAAAAGTGTGACCCAAAATTATAAGGTTTCAAAAAAAAGTTCACTCAAATCGGCCAGAGTTTGGCCAAGATGTCGAAAAAATTAATTTTGTGAAACATATGACGTCACCAAATCCACAAAAAATTAAATTTGCTGTATAATCCTCAATTTTCCACCAATTTTGTCAAATCAAGTATATAATCCGACTAAATTTGGGTCAAAGTTTTCAAATATTTTGTCAAACCAAACATATCAATAATACATTACAAGATATTAATGGTTTGGTCATGATTTTTCATAGAAGGGTTAAAGTTAGCGAATCGGTAGTATAGAAATTGAAAAGAATGACCCAAAATTATTAGGTTTCAAAAAAAAGTTCACTCAAATCGGCCAGAGTTTGGCCAAGATATCGAAAAAATTAATTTTGTAAACTTTATGACGTCACCAAATCCACAAAAAATTAATTTTGCTCTATAATCCTCAATTTTCCACCAATTTTGGCAAATTAAGTATGTAATCCGACTAAATTTGGGTCATAGTTTTCAAATATTTTGTCAAACCAAACATTTCTATAATACATTACAAGATATTAATGGTTTGATCATGATTTTTCATAGAAGGGTTAAAGATAGCGAATCGGTAGCATAAAAATTAAAAAGTATGACCCAAAATTATTAGGTTTCAAAAAAAAGTTCACACAAATCGGCCAGAGTTTGGCCAAGATATCGAAAAAATTAATTTTGTAAACTTTATGACGTCACCAAATCCACAAAAAATTAATTTTGCTGTATAATCCTCAATTTTCCACCAATTTTGTCAAATCAAGTATATAATCCGACTAAATTTGGGTCAAAGTTTTCAAATATTTTGTCAAACCAAACATATCAATAATACATTACAAGATATTAATGGTTTGGTCATGATTTTTCATAGAAGGGTTAAAGTTAGCGAATCGGTAGTATAGAAATTGAAAAGAATGACCCAAAATTATTAGGTTTCAAAAAAAAGTTCACTCAAATCAGCCAGGGTTTGGCCAAGATATCGAAAAAATTTATTTTGTAAACTTTATGACGTCACCAAATCCACAAAAATATCATTCTTTTAGTACGATGTTTTAAATTCAAAATAAAAATAAAAATAGTTATTAAATTATGTTTAAATTCCAACCTTGAAAAGAATCTTTAAAAAAAATTTCTCATAAAGGATATAATAATAATTTCTGTTTTATTTTTAATATTTTCCATTGAAAATTCTTTGAAAAAAAAGCAAATTTTTTATAAAACAAAAATTGCAAAGCATTTTTTTTACATTGTAAAAAATGCTAAAAATTTCCTCAAACAAAAACTAGTAGTATTTATTTTCAATATTCAACAAAAATAGTTTATATTTTTGTGAAAATATTTTCACATGTTTCTATTTTATGTATGTTCCGTTTCATTCTTTTGTTCACTACTCATTCTATTGTTTCAACAAGAATCTTCGTGTGTGAAAAATGAACTTCGAAAAGTTGATCAATTTATTATTTCGAAAACAAAGAAGCTATTGATAAATCAAATACTATAAACGAAATAAGTAAATAAATATTATTTTATCATGTACTTTTGATACGTATAACAAAACACTATTGTCAAATTTTTATATACACAATATTTGTTGGTGTATTATTTACTATTGATGTTCCAAAGTTCATTTATCCATTGATTTATTGATTTCGATTGAAAAAGTTTTTGTTAAATTTATGTTAGATGAGAAAATTTTATAATAAAATTGCATTTTTATAAACTTGGAATTTAAGGCTGGTCTTTCATCAGTCTAATAGAAAATTTAAATTAATATTACCATGTATTCCCATATTGTGAACACCATGATCTGTATTTATCATAGCGTTCCAAAAGACATAAAATATTAACCATTTTTTCACTATTTTTTTATATATTTTGTCCCCTTTTTGAAGAAATGACAATCATATTTACTGAAAAAATTGCTCTTTCAAATTGCCTTGCTAATTTGTCTGGTGGTTTTAATTAATAAGTCTAGTTAATTTTATTCCTTCTGCTAACATATTTTTATTCTTTATTTGTATATAAAATTTTATCAAAAGATAAACTTCTTAAATAGATGTTAAAAGTCTAAAGCTGATAAATAATGTTAAATGATATTGGATACGAACATGTTTATATTATTGTATACTAATGTAAAAACATTTTTGGTTTCAGGTCGATCACATGATAAATCATTCACATTATTCCGATTAGGATTACGGTCATCACCGGGTGTAAAAGCATTTGCAGAAACTGGACGGTCCGATATCCTCGAGCAACAAACACAAGGCGAATATGGTATATATGATGAGTTCAATGCACCACCGATAAGTACGGGTGCTGGACGTACAGAAGCAGAATTTTTTGTTGACGGAAATCATTCAAGGGTTAGTATTACATCCCTTATAAATATATCATGCATTTTATTTATATTAAAGTAGCAAAACTAACCAACCCCTAAATAATATTCACGAAGATTGTATTAAATGTTAATATAAACAGTTTTCAACATTTTAAATCATTTGAAGGACAGGAAATTTAGTAATATATTTTACCTAAATGATGGGATAAGTTATTTATCGTATGTATACTAATCGCAATTTGCAATGTAAAACGTTTGAATTGGTCAGTATCGCTTAAACTAGATTATATTCCCCTAATGATTAAAAACTAGAGTAATATTTTCAATTTTCTAGTGTATGAAGGTTTATGATAATATTTTAAAATTGAAATCTACTTGTAGCGATATTCAACGAAAATTTGAACGTTCGCTGTTTTTGTATCTAACTAGCTCTTTTCTTGGCCATTTAATGAATGATAAAAGCTACAACACGGATGGATAAAGAAAGTACTTATCAGAATTTTTATAAATAAAATATAGTACATTTTTTTACCTGACAAAAAAAAGCTAGTGCTTATTTATTTAAGAACCACTTCCATGCTAAAAATTGTAATTACAAATTCGATAAACTGAATAAACGTAAAGTTTATCCGAAGGTAAAACTACAGTTTGTACAGTACATTTAATTTCATGAAGTTGGTAAAACATTAAGCTGGAGACGTCCAAATACTAAATAGCTGTAATATATATCTTGTAATTATAAATTCGAGTTTAAAAAATTATTATCCATTTTTCAATCAAAACCCTAATAATTCATGTATACATGCCAACAATAATTCATAATAACAAGGAAAACAATTATTATTTACGTAAACAATATTATATTACATCAACTCTTATATAAAAACACATGTAATAGATTATCTTGATAAAATTTTATTGTAATAAAAATGTATTCAAGAATTGTAAGTATAAATATAAAACATATATTAAAAAAATAAAATTCGAAACTCTAACACAACTTCCATGTACAAAATAATTTCATATACCTTTATGATTAACTACTTTTGGGTATCTGAAATCGAAGCCGCTAATTAAAAAATCAAGTTTTATTTTCAACAGGCCAATATCTCTAAGTAACATATATTTAAAGCTTTTGATTCCTACATAGACTTCTTCAATGACTTCTTGTTTTATGTAATTTTGTATGCCTCTATTCTTCATCCAAGACGAAGCAATCGAATTAAAAAAAAAATTAAAAATCATTTAAATGTACTTTACTTTCCTTACGTTCATTAAATTCAACTTAATTTTGTAACCTAAAAGACTGGTATCGCCTCTGTTAAATTATCTGAAAGTATTTTTAAAATTATTCTTATCATGTACATCGAATAAATGGTATTTGTATTTTACTGTCAAAAAAGAATTTCAAAAACATCAATATTATATCCATTGGGTATTTATAAATTGGATTGTTACTTTTAGCTCATTTTCTCAAACTATTTATTTAGAAATTTTCCAAAAAATGATATTTACTAAGAGAACTAATTGAAGGTTTGAAAACGTTTAATCGTTTTAGATTACAAATCAAAAATTTGTACTGTCCTGACGTAATTAACTACATACACATCGTTTTAACGAATTATTATTAAAAAATATAATTTATTATAATTAAAATGTTCATTAATTTAAATTAGGGATGGAAATTAAAATTGGGCTGAATCCGTGTGTCAGATGCGTTGGTGTCTTAAGAGTGCAAAGTGGCAGTCCGACAATCGTATTGTTAAACTGCCAGGGTATATCCTTACACAAAGATTTGACTTGATGGAAAAATTTAATAAAGCTCTCTTAAAAGAATACTTCAATTCCTAGTTGGCACACAGAGGTTAAAGTAAGAAATAAAATGAATACGTCAATCTCTCTTAAAATAACAACATAAAAATTATAACAAACAATAATAATACCACCATATATCTGATGATGTCTTATGACTGACCATAACCTTTTATAAAATATTAAAAAAATGTACTACTAACAAATACCTATATTATACACACAAATTATGAGTTGTGGAGTGAACATGGGGATGGACGGTTATATACGTTGTATACATGTTATTATATGAATCATCAATCTATGTCCAGTCTAGCAGAAGAACACCTTACTACACACATATTATAAAACGAGCAAGCGACCGTCGTCGATTGTAGTAGATGCCTCTACTACCTTTTACTACTATAAACTACATTCAAGTCGAAGGCATACACTTGTCAGCAAGTGAACTGAACCATATCGTTGTAGTAGATAGTGGTATACTATATGTTTGAACTGAGGAGATAGAGAAGCCTGCCTATCAAACCACATAATAGTTACTACGATACGAGGTACAAAACCTGTTAGAAAATCAGTGCAATTAATAATAGAGTTTTCGTAAATATTACGATCCCGTGACATACAGATTACTGGTCTGAATCTATTAAAACAGATTTGTCAATCCACTATGAATTCGAATTAACGCTCTATATGACTATTGTTTGTATAATTATTGTTTTGTTCAAGATCGTAAATAAACTCCTTCAATCCCATTACGGTTAATAGACTTCTGGTTCATTTTTTTGACATAAAGTACATATAAATAGTTAAAAAATTAATATTAAACCATATGCATTGTATGTAGAAAATTACTTTTAGTTGATTATCTTCGCTTTATCGGTATGAATATTTCTCGTCAAAATTCAATATGGAACAGAGTATGCTTCAGGGAATTATATAAATAGTACATAATGTATATACAAGCAGAAGTGGCATCGTGCAGACGACCGCGTGCGTGACTCGCGTGAAGAACAAGTAAGCGTGACCAGCAAGTATTGCACTACTATACTCAGTCAGTCACTCACTGATGAATATTACTCACAAATACTACAATCAACACTCTTAACTTTGATATACAACATAATACATTATATTATATACAATACATTATGTTTTGTATGAATTTCATATCAACATTATAATGTGTTATAAATATTTTATAAAAATTTTAAATTGCACATTGATTCATTCCCATAGATTTACAAATAAATTGAACGCTGGTTGTCAACTAGAATGGTACTAAACAAAGCATTTTTTTTTTCATGATCCTGTATTTTTTGTTTTGGATATCATCAAAAACCAAAATAATAATTTCTGGCCATTCTTTTCTCAAAAACGAATGAACAAATTTTGTATTTGATTCTTTTAATGCTATAAATTGAGGAAATATCTTTTTAAAGTGTTGTTTTAAAGTCGTCTTGTTGCAATATATTCTTGTCGTAAATGACAACATTCATACAAGTGATTTTTTTTTGTTCTTTATCTCTATTGAAAAACGGTTTTACCGATTTTGTTGAATATTCACTAACTTACGGAGTTATGCGGCGGATGAAATTAGTTCCACGTCGATATCATTATTTATCCTCAGGATAATCGAGTTGATAAAGAACAAACTCGTCTGCATACACGTTTATACATACATAAAGATCATTTTTAACACGTTGGATTTTAGGGACCTTGTAACGCAAAGATTTGTAACAATTCTGTATTTACAAAATCAGCCCCAAGAAACTCCCACATAATTAAAAACAGAAAAAAATCATCCGTCAAAAATTTTTGATTGAGTTCCAGCATGCCTTTATGAAAAATAAATTTGAAACGTATTCAGAAATTTTTCATACAAATTTTAATTTCAATTAAAAATATATTCAAATTTTTGGTCTAAAGCTATGTGAATATTCATGATTGAAATGTATGACATTTATTAATAAAATACTCAAAATAAAAAAAGTTTAAAGGACCCTTAAAATTTACGTAAAGAAATGCACATCTAGAGATGGTTCTTTTATAAATTTTCCGTGTTATAAATTTTATAAAAGACTTGTTCAGTGATATGATATTCAATGAACTTGTTTTACGAGTAGATCTTCTACGATTTTCTATAAACGTCAATTCAATTTTTTTGTTGTCATATTTTGTAAATTAATGATTTTATGATCCAGTAAACAC
This sequence comes from Chrysopa pallens, assembly GCA_020423425.1. NCBI lineage: Eukaryota > Metazoa > Arthropoda > Insecta > Neuroptera > Chrysopidae > Chrysopa > Chrysopa pallens. The sequence goes on along the minus strand of CM035594.1, from coordinate 54,742,763 downwards.
GATGTATTTATTTATTATAAAAATGATTTCTTATAATATTTTGATTCAAAAGAATTTTTTTTTTTTGTATTTTATATATTTTATATTATATTTATTTATTTATTAGTACTAAGAGAAAATTGTTGTATAGTATAATATTTTGTTTTTAACTTTTTTTTTTTTTTGTATATTTTATTTATTTCTTTTCATTTGGACGTCCGGTATTCATTTATTATTATTCGATGTTGTTATTGTTTCGAACAAAAAAAAAATCCGAAAGCAATTCTTTATTGTATGCTTGCAATTACTGTTGTTATTCTTCTGGTATAAATAATTTGTTACTAAATGTTATTAGCAATTTTTTCCCCTTTTTATTTAAACATCACAAGTGTAATTTATCATAATTTTTCTTATAAAATGAATAGTCCTGGATCTAGACCAGTTTAATTTTATCATGATCTCATATTTCAGATAATTATTTAAAAACTTTCTATAACAGATTGTCAAAAATCAAATCGATAGAGGATCATACACAAAACTCTACCGAATAGGGAAGATGCACAAATTTTTTATCACTTCAAGCGACTAGACTTCACGAACATGAATTTTAAGTTTTTTAAAAAATCTTAAAAAATAACCAAAATTCTTAATTTATTAAAGAAGAAGATTTGCCTAAATGACGTCATATATGTTCATTTCCATAGTGATTATACATAAGGGTTAATCAACGATAAGGTCTTATCGATGTGTCCCTGGCATTTATATACACTTTAAAATTTAAGATAAATTATGTTAGCATGCAGAAATGAGTTGATTGTGAATATAAATGTTATAAATTATAAACACCTATTAATTTACAAAATGAATCCTATATTGGCTTAAAAATTATACGCCCTTAATAGTTTATGCATGCGGTCATAGTAATTAGGTCATAACGAAAACGAAACACTTGGAATATGAATGGAAAATACTCCATATAGTATCTTTTAATTATTTTTAAACAAATATCCGTATGTATATATGATTTCATACAACAGAACTGTACCTAGATTCTGGATTATAAACCATTCACAACGTTCATTCGCTTTTATTCTAAAATATATTGAAAGAGTGTTGGATACATAATTTTTATACAGAAACCACCACCATTCCACCATCTTTTGACTTGATTTACTATGTGATCGAACAATTTATTTTTCACACGCATATGTGTATAAGTGAACTGTTATACTTGAGACGAATAAATCTTCTTTGAAATGTACAATTCGAATTTCTTTTGCCATTTATTTCAAAAGTTTTGTTGAAAGAGTGAATTGTCAATAATTTACATCTGTGCCAAATTTCATTTATATTTTTGTTTGTATTTCGATTGAATACGATGGATTTATTCCAGTTACGACAAAAGGGTTATCAATTGCAACAAGCTATGATTTGTCTAATCAAGCATATCAGTAATTAACATAAACATCACTTGATTACTAATTGATATCAGATCAAAAATGTAGGTATTGCATACTTTTATTCGAATGTCTTAAATTTTTTCAATAATAACTGAAACAAATAACGTGAAATCTCTTTTTGTAGTTGTGTCTTTTTTTTATTTAAATTATACTATTAGAATATAACAGAGTGTTTTAGTTTAATTCTTAAGTTTTTTACACTAGCAAATATCGAAGACACGAACAAAATTTGATATATGTTCATAGCATTATCTAATCAGTTATTTTCCATACCTCTGCCCATCTTTTTGACTGTTCGTCATGGGATCTCGAAATAAATACCAATCTGAATCATTAGTAGCATATTTTAGACCTTAAAATCTTTTCTTAAAGTGTCTAATGGATCCATTATCCATGTTAAAATCATTAGAGCTAAAACCAAAATTAAATAAAACAAATACCTTTTGTTTGACACATTTTTTCGCCTCACTCTCAGCTCAAATTTCGCTTAAAAATACATTTATAGTTATATGTTGTTATATATGTATTTATATCTGTATAAATATGCAAATTTAGAGTATTTAAAAAAATGCTAACGACTAAAATCCTTTGGTACACAACCAAATGACGAGTATCTTGACAGTTAACTCTGTTAGTTGTTGTCTTCATTTCTTTATAGTTAAGTTTTTACTTGTTTACAGTAAGTAATAGGTATAATTCAATCATTTTGAGGGTATAAAAACATATACAAATTCTTCATTATTTACTTAAAGGAATTTTACAATTGGGAGTGAAAAATATTAAAAATGTTGTGTTATTTGTATGTTACATAAAGCTTTTCAATTTTATTCTGATTTCCTTATCCAAATACATTTTTCGCATTAAAACCATTTTATTATACAGGTAATCGAAAATACCATTATTATATCAACTAATATTAAATTTACATAAAACAATAGAGTTTCGGATTTTAGGGAGTTTATTATTGTATTTAATAAGAAATACAACAATAAATTTGATTAAATTTATTTATCATACATATAAAAGGTAGATAGATTCATAGGTAGATTGTATGTAGATACAGGAAAATAGTTAAGGTTGACCTAGATGTATAAGAATACGGACGGAAATAAACTAGGGACGCAAACAGAAAAAAAAAAAAATATTATTTTATAAATCTGTTTGTCTTTAGTGAATTTTAGAGAATTTAATCAGTTTATCGAAAATGTTTCCAACAAATGGTGTTTGGTCTTAAGAAATAATAAATTTTTTTGCTTTTGTACTCTTTCTTTTTAATTTTCGTTGCGTGTCCATTACCCGTACGCCATTCTGAGTAATTCCTGATCTATTTTTTAAGAAGAAATTGAATGTACGAAATACTCTCAGGGTTTTTTTAAGGAATTATATTACAGTTTTTCTGGAAATGTCATATTATGTTTATATAAAAAGTACTGTTTATGATACTTAATTATTAATTTAAAAAAGTCGTTATAAACCATTCTGTAAGTAAAACCAAATCTAATATCATGGATCATCTTTATTTTATTAAGAGAATTCGCGTAAAGGCAAATGAGGCAAATTCCAGCGATAAGTTTTATGTTACATGAAGTATATATAAGGATTGAAGTGTCCAAATAGATAGCTACGAAACCTTCAAAATGGTGGTATGTTACAATTATTGCAAAAATGAAATGATAAGGATTTTAAACATCATTAAACTTATTTTTTTTTAAATAAATTGATTTGTTCGAAATGAAAATATCACCCGTTATTAGGAGTTTTATTTATAAAATTTTCTAACGTAAAATCTTCTAAATATCGAGCACAAACAGTTAAGCTTAATAGATTTAAATTTTCTAGTTTTAGTTTTATATTTTGGCCATACTACTGTAAATACTATAATAACACTCTGAACTTAAAAGGGTATCTATATCTTATATGTTAAACAATAGTCAGAAACAACAACAATATTAAAATAGAACAATATGTTTTGGTTTTAGGTCTATACATATATTATTACAACAATACAACAACGGTTGTTTTACGAAGAACAATTCTACCTTTTAATTGTCAACTAACAACTAATATGTGTTCATACCTTTCAACTTTCACTATGTGTATGTGATAGAAATGTATAAATATGCATAGGATGAGTACCAATTAACTTAGTGTTGGGAAATGTGGATCTCACTAAAAATTTAATAAAAAGTTTATAGTGAGATAAAATCAGACACAATCCAAAACATGAACTTAGTTGGATAAATTCAAATCTAAATCAAAATTGAAGAACGCGTTCGATAGTTACAGCGGGACAAACATAGATTTATAAAAAATTCCTCTTTTCCTGCATATCCTTTTTTTTTAGTTTACAAGTAACTTCAGTAAAGTATGTCTTACCACAAGGAATACAGTAAATTTTTGACAAAAAGGAAAATATATAATTATTTATTTGAGCCATTAACATTTTTCTGTGTATATTATTATTATTATTATCATTGTTATACATTAGCCTAGTGGTATTAAAATTCATGTGAAACAGACAAAATAATTACGACATATTACGAAAACTATTATTTTTATTTACTTTAATCTTTGAAAAGTCGCCAGATCGTAATAATTATAATGGAAAATGGCGACATTATATATTCGACTAAATATACAAAAAAAAAAAATGTCAGGAAATAGCACATAATATAATATCTATGAAAAATATTATATTATTTATTTATATTGCAGTAATTTGTGAAAAATGAAAACTCATTCGTAAATATGAATAAAAAAATAATGATATATTTGAATAATATATTTCAAAAAAATAATAATATTACACACATTTTTACCCTTAAAATAATCAACTCCGTACATCAAATAAATAAACACTAAAATGTTTTTTTGCTTCCTAAGAATACCATTAATAGATAACGAAACAAGCTGTTAATAGGAAACAGTTCTTAGGTCTAAGATCAAAACCGAAAATTTGAAATATAATTTTTTATATAATTTTATAAAAAATTGCAATTTATGATTAACAAAGCCTTACCTCGTTAAAAACAAGTAAACAGGAAAATTAAAATGGCAAATTTTAAATTACTGATTATTTTCAAATTAGTTTATAAAAACGTTTGGACTTTTACATGAAACATAGAAAAAGTTCCAGAAACTTCTTACCATTACGTGTTTTACATTTTCCTTGAGGTGAAAATTGTAATTTTATTGCAGCAATTGTTTTTATTTCAATAAATATAAAGTTTCAAATGCAACTTGGAGTTGGATTTGGATGAAACTAATCTAATGACAATTGTTAATTTACAAAATTAATATTTTACAAAAAGTTTTAATTAATTATAGTGTTGCATGACATATTTTGCACCAACCAACTTTTGTTTTGTATGGGAGAGATCTTCACAAACGATGCTCGGTAACATAAGCATTTCTTAGATAAAAACTTATTTATTTTTATTACGCACAGATGCGAATTATTTCATTTTCATGTTCAATTCTCAGGATTTACAACATAAATTAACAGATTTGATCAGTTATCAGTTATAATGCGATAAAGCTATTTTCTGAATGATATTTCAATAGAACGCTTTGTTCAGACTTCGAAACATCAAAAGGAAAAATCAATAAAATTTTTATCTAAATCTATGTTAATATTATAAAGGAGAATAAAACGCATATTTCAGAATTATTTAATTTTTATTTAAGTATGAATTAGCTTTTTCTGGCTATTTTATTTGTAGTAGAAAAGTTGGTTAATACCACAGTAATTTCAACTATAAGTTTCTATATATTAAAGTTTAATGAAGAGTTTGTAACCAAATATAATATGTTAAATTTACTTTCTAAATAACAAACCATATTCGAATAGTTATTCAAATTAACATATTTAGAATAAAATACTTGAAAACAAAAACTATTCAAGCCTGCGGTCACTATAGTATTTAACTTTCTAACGTGCAATTCGAATTAAATATCGTTTGACGTCCGTTTTAGAAATTAATTATGCTAAATATAAGCAGTCGACATCACTGTTTATTATTCAACGCATAATTTTTTCTTTTTATTCGTAATGTTCAGTTTCACATGTTAATTGTGAAAATTGTAACGTTAAGGAATGAAGTACTATAAGTTATATTCAAATATAAATAATAAAATATTCACGTAAATATATTAATTATACTGACAAATTTTTTGGTTAAAAATAGCTAATAATATCCACATACTTAGATAATGTGTATTGACGTAGAACTATTTCGAACAACAGCTACGTCAGAAAACAATTTTATGCACGCAGAAAAAGTAGTTTAACTCATAATGTTTTTAATAATTTTATATAGATAAAGAACATGCTGTATAAATTTTTATGACATTGAAAAGTATGAATTGCTAGAATATGTTGTAGGTAGATTTTAAATGGGATTTTTAAGAAATCATCACGTGCTACGTGGTTATGTTTTATGCGTGTCACGCAATGGTTACAATCTCGTCCAACAAGCTGCTACTTGTGTATTATATACTATTACTACTACAACGCTATTTGCTTTGTCACATACCTTACTATATTCTCTGAAAATGTCCCTCATCAGTATCTGTCCTCTTTTAATACATATGAAATATATAAATGATCAACAATAAAATAGGTTTTACTTTTATAGGTTAGAGGTATACGACCGTCAGTAGTTGTATCTATCTAATATTATATCATTTAATATCTAGGAGAAAATGATTATGAGTCAACAAAACGGCGAAAATATGTAGAAACTTAACGTTCATTTTTTATACGCGACATACATAATATGTCAGAGTATATTCATTTTCGCCTAAAGTTTGTAACGCTAGCTAATACTGACCGCACAAACAAAATGTTGGTATAGATGTTCATAAAAACACTTAATTAATTCATTTTCGATTGTCGACGTCCATGCGTCATCAAGAGAACTATAAAACAAAAACAGATAGCGAGATATTTGATTGTGGGTATGTTGACTTCAGATGATTTGTTATGGATGTTTACTCTGATAGTGAATGCACAAGACACCAATATTTTGTGACTAATAATAAGTAACATTTAACCATATTCTCGTTCACTGTACTATCATGAAAATGTAGTATAAATGATGTATTTCATATTATTTATAAACTTTGTGAATTTTTCGGTTATATAAAAATTGTTTAAAGGTTTTCTTTAGTACATTTTTTGTCAAAATATAAAAAGCTTAGCATTTGTATATGAAAACTTTAACAAATATTTTACTGTAACAGAGAAAAAAAATTTATTAGACATCAAAAACCTGACTAAAATAAATAGTATTTTAAAGGATATATATTCACTTTTTTATGAAAATAAGACTAAAAGTGTGAAATATGAGAACACTATTTTTTTGAGTATATATTACTATTTCAAATCTTTATATTTTTACATTTGAATGATTTCAAAAGAAACTTTTATTTGTAACGTTTTCAATTCTTGAATATATTTTCAACATACAGTTATTCGATTGTAGTAACTATAAATTTTTCTCTTTTATGACATTGTTGTAAATATTCCGTCTCTAAGTTTTGTTTGGTTTAATTTTTTCAAATTCAAACTTTGTGAAATCTTGGGTTTTTTTCAAATTGTTTGGCAGGATGAGTCTTATGCGAATAAAATAATCATTTTTTTTTTTGTGACCGATTTTGCTTCATTCATGAACTTTTTATGTTTAGAATATCTCATCAAAATTTAATGTTGCTATCTCGTTTCGTTTTTTAATTATCTTGAAGACGGTCAGGCAGACGAACGGAGTAGCGTTACAAACTTTAGAATAAGATTAATATACTCTAACAAATGCCATATATGCTGAGTATAAAAATGAAGTAAACAGTTTAAGACTCCATCTGATTAGCTGAGGCTTATGTTGTTAGAAAACTTAATGCGTAATGTGGCCGTTCTCTGATCTGTCCATATTGAATATAAGCTTACAACACAAATTTGTATGGGTATTTAGAGTTCAAACATTATATACGCAATAAAAATGTAAGACTTTGCTATAAATTAAAAATAATTGAAATAGTTATTAAACTTTTATTAATTGTTGATATACTTTCTTTGAATGGAAATTTTAAAAACCACTTAGTAATACCGACACTAATTAGTATACAAATAATGTATCCTGATGATATTTTAGTTTCATATTAGTCTAAATTAAAAAAATCACCGCATTACACTTTATTGAATTTCAAATCGATAAATACGCGCCATTGACCGTTAATGTTAAAGACCTTGTATAAAATACAACATTCATGCATATACATTATTATTGATACATATTTGTAATCAACGGACTGTAAACAAAAACAAAAAAAAATTAATTATAGGCAAGTTACAGTGTTAATTACAAGTTCAAGTGAATGTTTTTGCAATTCTTTTATGTACCCGTCAAACGGTTTGATATACACACAATTACGTCGATAAAAAAAAAATTTTCAATACAAAATAAAATTTAAAAAAAAAACTCGTATCCATTAGTGTAGCAAAAACATATATATATATATATATATATATATATATATATATATATATATATATATATATATATATATATATATATATATATATATATATATATATATATATATATATATATATATATATATATATACTCCCATTACCGATAATTGAATAATGAATTACCAACAATATGGTGATCCCTATTTACTACTTTATACAAATGATAAAATTACATAAATGGTTTTTAAAATAGTATGCGTTTGTATCTATAAAATTATGTATGGCTAGCTAGCTATTTAATATGCTTAATTACATCATGTACTTACAGGATTCGCTTTTGACATGTTACTGGAATATTTTAGCGTTGGTAAACCGCCTACACTTAATAGACTTTGCGTTGGTAAACAACCTCTTAAAAAATGTATGTGAATTATCAAAAAATTTTTATTGTTAGATTTACTTTAATGTGCAAATAAATATTTTATTGGTACATATAATTGGTGACGCCGAGATATTAGAAGAAATGTACCTTAGCCACAAAAAAAAGTAAATGGTGTCAAAAATATGAATGGAGTTTTATAGTATATTTATAATAATTTTACCCGTATAGTTGGATTATTGGATATAAAGAAGAAATGCATGAAATTTTATTTATATATGATATAAAAATACAGTTTCATTTATTCCTTCTTTATATCAAATTATCCAAGTGTTTTGGTACAATTATTATAAATATACAATTATGTTCCATTCTGATTTGAGACACCATTTACTTATTACTTTTAAGGGCTAAAGATACCTTTTTAAACGATATTAAATGAAATTTATTTTGTTGGCCGAGCACTGTTAATAGGTCAGGTGGCCAAGATTTAATGTTATATTGTTTAAAAATGCATCTGTAGAAATTTGTATGCAGTTTCATGACATACTTATTTGGGAACTTTTTCAGTTATAAAACGAAATCGAAAGTTTGTTCAAAAATTTAATAAAAACATTTAACCCACCGTCTCTTTTATACAATCAAGTTTTTCATTTTTTTTCTGGTTGATTTACTAGATTTTATCGCCCGTGTTAACAATGCACAACGTATAATTTATAGTATATATATTATGTATATATAATACATATCCGAGGTTTATATACACAGATAGATAGATATTCGTCATCATATCAATATCCACACAAATTGTTATTTAAAACCATTGAACCTATCAACGGCAATTAATCTAATTAATTATTTAAATAAAATTTTAAATTGCCCACATATTAATACATTATAATGCCAATTATGTAACATATACCAATTATGCTTATTAAATAATAAATTAATTTACATTTTAAAGCTTTTTGGGTTTATAATATTGTGTATAATAAGCATTATTATTATTATGATGGTGTTTTATAAATAAGCTTTAGTTCACATTTTTTAATTAATTTATATTTGATTTTTAATATTTTGGTTTTACTCATTAAATCATTAAATTTAAATTCAAGTATTTAAAAAAAATGTTTAATATTACATTTGAAAAGAAAAAAAAAAAACAATGAATCAAAAATAAATTTTCAATTAGTATCACTATTTAAACTTTTGGGATAGTAAACAAGTTTTGTCAACAATTATTTTGTAGGGTATTTTTTGATATTGTAAAAATATATAATTAAAAATTGTCCTACATTTTTCAAAATAGCGGCCACTGTTTTCTTGGTTTATAACAAAAAGTTTCTAAAGCTTAGGAAACGAAATAACTTTTAATAGCGTAAAAAATGCAAAAAGTAACACAAATAAACTTAGAGATTTCAAAGAGTAATATTTTCACGATTAAGAATCAAATCGGTGTAACGCTTATAAGATATTAAATTTTTAAGGAATTTTATGAAAATAAAGTTTGGATAGGTAATGATTTGAATTTATTTCTATTTTCTGAGTGATTATTTGGCACTACAGTCAATCATGAAAGTAATTATTGTAGATTCCAATTAATATCTAATATTAAAAAATGCAACACGTTATTTGGTTTTTTGTTCCGACTCTATCCCAAAGTATCCAAAAAATTTACATCGGATTCGGTTACGGGTTATTTTTACTGATCTAATTCCTTATTCTTACAAAAATGTTACCTTATAATTTCAAAAGTGTTCACAGAGTGAACATATTTTTGTAGAGAAATTCAAAAAAACGTCATAAAAGCTGATTCATTTATCCTTAGAACATCTCTTTGATAGAGACACGGTATACATTCTTACATAATAACGTAATAATAGATTACATCAATTTATTATACCTGTAATTAAAATCAATTTATGTATTTATCCACATCTCTAGATGATTGCATTTGTATTCAATCTAAGCAATATCAATCGTATTTCTTATGAAATAAAAATAGTGAAAAAACGTATAGAAAAAAATAAAATAAATAAATAAATAAATAAAACAAAAAGGAATCAATGCGGTAGTAAACATACAATATAATAAAAATGTGATCTCCCTTATTATGTTTCTTATTAAGGAGGTTTGGGAGAAACAAATGGCGAAAAAATGGTATAAAATGAACTCGTTATTTCAATTGACGATTATTGTTACATTAAAATTAAAAAATGATCGAATTCAGTTCCATTTAATCTTAAATTCGTAATAACTTTTTCCGTTTTCAACACCTTATTTTAGTGATATTATCAATATTTTAAATATTTTATAAAAAAATTTTGTCTCTGCATGTAGACTTAAATTCAACTTGAAACAAAAAAATGTCTTTGATTTTTTTAAATAGTTTATTTTAGAATTCATTACGCATTGTTAGAATTATGATTTAACTTTTGTTTTACTAATTTCATTTATTTTCATTATTTAATTAAATAATATATATTCTTTTATTGTATGATATCTAGTCATCACTGTAAAATAGTTTTATATTGCTGACGACAGGGCTGCCGAACTTTCTTATTAATTAATTTTTACATTAATTTTAATTTTTTTCTCAAAACCATTACTTCACTACAGTATAACTTACTTATTATAAAAGTTTGATTCCTGGTAGCATTTTATAATAAAAATAAATTTAATCTGTTTGGCTAACGAATCTTCATAAGATTACCTGTAAAATTACAGTATTTCAAAATCGATATCATTTGTTTATTATTTAGTGAATCGATTTTGTAATTTGTACAGGTGATTAAGAATTGAATGATAAACATTCTTTTAAATTTCACTCGCCTCGTACCATCATTTTTTATACCTCCCAAACGTCCTTAAGTCAGATTTGCTGCTCTTATTTGTTCGTTTGATGCCTGTTTGTCCAAGCACCATCACTATCTCAATAAACTGATATAAAATAATAATAACAATCATAATATGATACTTCTTCTTGTTGTCTATAAGAGATAAAAAGTACAACCGTTACATTACATGCATTCCTTATATTATTATTATACACAGAGGTTTGAATTTTTTTAAGTGAGTTTATTCGATTGTAAAATTATAAATATTAAAAAGATTCTTAGTTATTTAGACGTTTCCGTATAAAAGTGTGCTCATATGGCTACAACTTTTAACGTGAATTCGTCCTTTCTAGTATTTAGTATTAATGTCTCCCTTGCAGAGGTATCCACATTCAGTGTAAAACCTTGTAGACACCCGGGTGTATAAAGTTTTAGTAAAAATAACACTTTATTTTAGTAGAACGGAGAGTGAAAATTGTAAAAAAAAGCCATTTTCTAACCATAATTTAGTCGCAAAAACTTCTTAAGGTGTATAAAAGTAAATGATATGGTATGGAATCCTACACAATCTTGTACTGATCAAGTTATTTAGAGCCGTTCTTCTTTCACAAGACAAATCTCTTTGTGTTTTGCTTTGATTAAATTTAAGAATAATTATGACTATAGAATTATATTACTATTAATAAATTATGAATATAAAATTCAATTCAATTATTTCGTTGTCAACCATTTGATTTCATTCAATTTTCAAAATAATGATTGTACTTTCAATATTTTGCAAACTTTTTATATCGTAACTATGCAGACATATGGAGACACAAACTATAATATAAATTGATTAAATATAATATGTTGTCGCTACAATTGTCACACCTCTTTTAGAAGTAAGAATGGTCAACGACCGACCTTTTAAATACTTAGATTTTTGCTATAGCCATAAAGTTCAATTAAATACTACTAATTCGATATCACTCTTAAAATAAAAACGAAAGTATGGTTTATTGAGAAGCTGATACTTGATGAATAATATAAATCAAAATAAATTTAGTGACTGATAACAAATGCCAGTAAATAATTTTTTAAACAAAAGCGGTATTAGAATTACTATCTATAGAGAGAGACTATTTGATTATTCATTATTTATTATTTTTGGAATCAATAATTTACAGTAAAAGATTTTGACATAAATCACTTCTGATCGATTTGCTTTACAAATCATATGCACATAATATTGAGGTAATTTTATTCTGAAGGTCAGTCAAATGAAGCACAAAACGACGTACAAAATAAATGTTGGAAATGGAACACAATGTTACACAATTATCCAATTATAGTGGCATGTAACTAATTAATAGTTATAGTAGACAGACGTATGTTTAAATATACATGTTGTAAGTTCAAAGACCGAAAACAGTCATTAAGCTTTTTAAAATTTTGAATCAGAACATTGTTATGTTAACTAGCATAAAAGGCTAGTTTATAATGTGAATGCTAAATTAAGTTTGGAAAATAATATTTCATAGAAAAGAACAAAGCACTTAAGAGTCTGTTAAAACGATTAATGAGTGTTTCAGATTACTTTATGACAAATTTCGGTCCTCGTTCCTAACATGTACATCTATACATTCGAGCACATGCAATGTAAATATATTCATTGTAATTAAAGTTTGATTTTTATAAAATCATTAAATACGAAATATTTGATAATTGTAAGTTGAAGTTTTAGCTGAATGTAAGTTCGGGTTTATCGAATAAAATTTTTTTATTTTTTATTATTTGGTTTTTTAATAATTTAAAAGCAAACGTTTTTTTCAATGTCATTTAATTATTTATAATTTCAACTTAAATCATATTGAGACTCTGAATATGGGAGCCTTCGAAGCTGTAAAACAAAAAACACTTCTTATATTACTAGACATTTTGTCAAATACGTTTGTAAGAAATTAGAAAAACAAGAAGATTTTTATTGAAAAATTCATGTATTATGGCGAAACAAATGGAGAGAACAAAATTTTATTGTTTATAAAATTGATATGTAAACAATTTCAAGCTTATGTCTTTCAGAAACACTTTCTTGCTGATGAATAAAAGTAGACTACCCATGTTAACTCACCCCCCCCCCCTCCAATCGCAAAAATATAACAAGAAAGTAGCATTTCAATTTGAGGGGGTAAGTAAACATGAGTAGGTAGACTAAATTCATTAAAAAATAAAATTGGTATATATTTTGAAGTTTATGAGGCAGTATGTGCAATATTTATTTACACGGCACAGTAAATCACTTCAAAATTGAGTATTGAATAATCAAAGAATTACAATATTTCATGAAACGTTTCCAAATTCTATATAAACTGTATAAAAAGTCAACTGTTTTAGAAATTCCAACAATTTATCGTTGAATGTATGTTATACAAAATATTCGCAGTACATACAATGTGTAATATATATACATAACCTAACCATAAGGTTTTGCGGGTATACTGTAGTCCAACTAGTCCAGGAATCGATCGTCTGAATTAAGGAAAGTAAAAAGTTGATACTTCATGTACCTGCTTATTAGGGAAAAGCGTTGAAAATCACTCTCGGAATTTAAAATAATACAATTTTTATATCTCAAATCATATTAGAACTTGAGAAAATAATTAAGGAGTATTCTTTAGGTCATATTTAGTAAAATTGAACTTACTCTACAATGGTTATTTGAATTTTAATCCTTTTTGAGATTTTTGAGAGCTTTTTAAACATTTTAAAAACCTTATTTTTGTGTGGGAGTCATAATTTAATGCTTTTTATGGATCAGCGGAGTGGAAAAAGTATGAAGCTTTTACTTTGCTGCGTCCAGTGTAAATTCAAACTTACGTGTACTAGACTAATTATGTATAGAACATATATCCACCTATAAACAAAATCAAACAAAATGTCTCAAAAGTTGAATTTATATTATTTTGCTATTTTGCGAGAATGATTAATCTATTTAATGTATTAGATAGAGTTTGCCAACCTACAAAATATTCTCCCGAAAACAATTAAATGAACAAAAAGTTCGCCAATTTTTTTCAGAATTTTTGAATGGTTGCTACTTAATTTAGAATTATCACAGATGATAAATATTTTACATTCTAAACTTCCAGGTTTATCTTAGGTGCTCTTGCACCAAAATTCATTGATAAATAATTTAAAGCTCAATAAAAAAGCTTTCGGGTACATATACTGATTTTATTATGAGAATAAATTTTCAAAAAAAGGAAGCACAGGAAGCTTTTAATTCATTAATATGTTTTTTTTAATTCAAAGTTGATATGTATAATACTTTTCTTTGATGTACCAACTTCAAACTTAATAAATCAAATAGTCAAAAATTTATATAAAATAGTTCATAATTTTTATTTTGTAATGTGTTCTTTTCAAAAAAACATAAATTAAAAATTTTTTTGGTGCAGACTTTTATGAAGTATTTAAATTTTGAAACTTCAAACTTCTATATTTTTATCCTTTTATTTTTAATAGAGGATACATAATTTTATTTTTAATAGAGCCATTCATAATTTAAAAAAAAAAAAATATATTTTCAACATGATCACTTTTCAAACACCCTATCTGAACTTAATTATTACAGTAATGCTATATTAACTGGAAACATGAATATATCAGGCATGTTCGATGATTCACTATTTAATTTTAGGATTATGAAAGAATTGTATTTTTTTTTAAATTCGCGATTTTTCTTTTAAATTTATATTTTTCCTTAAAAAACTCTTCGACATGCCCTCCGTTTTCATGTCAAAATTATGAATACCTCATTATCGGATAAGTATTTTTTGAGCTATTTATATAAGCGAAAATAAAAATAATACAATGTATATTACATTACAGACTGACTTTATTAAAAGAGACTGTAGAACACATATCAAAAACACATACCCACTGAATATAAATAAAACCATATTTATTAAAACAAATGCAATTGTTCATGTAATAAAACCTGATATCATAGATTCTTAACAATATCGTTAAAAAATTTGCAGGTCTTGAAAAAAATTCTAAAATCTCATATTGAACTTGGGTACACTTATCAAAACCGGTTTCTATTTCTACTTGAATGAACATTAATAAAGGTGTAACCTTATTATATTCTGTTTTTAATTTTACCATAATACGTTGTCATTAGATTTCCCCACCCCTTTACAGGCTTAACTACTCCCTTGGCCTAAAAGAACGTGCTTATTTTTGCTATATATTGGATTATTTAATTTTCCACGGTTTTCAATTTATACATAAGCAAATAAAAAAAAAAAAATTAAAAATGTAAATAAAAAAAAAAAAAAAATTAAAAATAGTAGCATTTATAATAAAAATTAATTTGACATTTGTCTACCATTTTAAACTGTAATTAAACATAAATTCATTTATTATTCTAGTCTAGTAAATATGTATGTAAATATATATATATATATATATATATATATATATATATATATATATTTTTTTTTTTTTTTGTAATTTTTTATATTTAATTTTAAACATATTTTATATGTACCTAGAGTTCGTCATATGTTTTATTAAATTTTTTTATATATTAATATTTCTCTTTACATTATTTAATAATTAATAAATATATTTTATAATGGCTGGTCATCATCAAACATCCAACATCATTTTTTTCTATTAATGTAAACAAAAATATTTAATGCCTTTAAAAAATAGTATTATTTTGGGAATGCCATGTGATAAAATAAATCTTTATTTAACAAATTTTGATTATTTTATTCAATTCAAATTGGTTTTTAAATTGTCGCCTTAATCATATATTGTTGTTAATTTCCCTGTATAAATTTTGATGTGAGGAAATTTCTGCAAGTTTCAAGGTCTCGAAAGTTTTCTGGTCAGTATGTTTTATGTTATATGACATAAAATTTGGTTTAAAAAAACAAAAAGCAAATAATTTGAATTTCTTGTGTTTTATATATTGAACAATTTATTATTCTGTCCACTGGATTTATAGTCGTGTACACTTCATGAGTGGTGCCCAAATCACTTATTTAATCCTGTTAACATATTGAAATTAAAACATAAAATTTGAATAATTACATTTTTAAATTCTTCATTACTATGCAAACTAATTTAATAAATTTTCAATCAGACAAAATCGTTTGTAGGTTCAATGGTCGTATTTATTTTTATAGTAAAAAAATTACAGGATAAAATATAATATTGTATATATTGAAATTTATTCACAAACAATTATCCCTCTAGATATTAAAAAAAAAAAGTGATTTGTCACGCTTATTAGTTAGAAAAACAAAATTAAAAAAAATATCATAAAACAAAATTAACGAGCTGCGAAGAGTGTTGAAAATTATTATTCATAAATGACAATGAATAAATATCATATTTTAAATAAATGTAAATTTGTTAATAATATGTTGATATATATTTCAATTATAATATAGTGAGTTTCATAATACGTATACAAGAATTCCGAGGAGTAAGTTGTTATAACGGAATCCAGTTATAGTGAAATAATTTGTAAAAATTATTTCACTATAACTCATCTACTACAATTGTATTAATACAACAATTTGTTCCAAGGTTTAAAAATTAATCTTAAATCTATTAACAAGTTTATGCATTTAAAAAAATTACAATGGATACAATGCTTGCTATTCTGTTCACTATATCTTGGTGCTTTTATACAATTTTTCATTCCAATTGCAGTCATTTATAATCGAAAACTCAAAAAATTCTAAGAAAAAAACGCCTACACAAAACGTCTATTGTCCAAATTAATATTAAACATTCGAACAAATTGTTTTTGCATTATATTTTCTCCTTCAATTAACATTTTAAAAATAACAAAACAAATAAAAATGCGTGTTTTTGAAGGCAGGTGTCTTATGTTTCTTCAATATCATATAAAAATACATTTTTACTTCATATCAAAGTCAAATGACATTTTAATGGAAACTAAATTTAGTATTTTCCTCTCTCAGTTGTTATATAACAAAATGAATAATTCTCGTATTTATTTAACATGTATAAATAGAATATGTAAGGGTTTATTAATTTATTTTATTGATTGTATCGCTAAAAACTATGAACAAAACTATAAGAACCAGTACAGGTACAAAATAAGCTACTAAGATAAAATAAACATTTTAACAACTACCAATAATCAAATAATACGAACTGGAAGGAAATGTATGAGTCGTCCATATCTGCATTTAAATGAATTCAGTGAGAGCTTTTTTAAATCTTTAAATAAAAAATTTTAAGTTATTTATTTTCTTGTGTTTATAGATTTGTAGAATTTTTATTCATGATATA
Organism: Chrysopa pallens; assembly: GCA_020423425.1. NCBI lineage: Eukaryota > Metazoa > Arthropoda > Insecta > Neuroptera > Chrysopidae > Chrysopa > Chrysopa pallens. Next base: position 54,725,312 of record CM035594.1, on the reverse strand, counting down.
TACCAAGTATACACAAATTATTATTCAATTTTTTCAAAACTGTTCAGCAACATATATTATATAATCTATATTGGCAAACTTATCTGCTTACATTGGCAATACAAATATATTATAGTAATAGACAATTAACTACTAGAAGCTCCATTAAAGCGCAGGCCTCAGTCACGAATATATCACCTCCTAATAAAAGTTAAATATAATAATAATAATAATAATAATAAAGGGTTGAATAAAAGAAAAACCCTTGATGGCCAGATTTGGGCCAAAATTTCATAAAAATTGGAGCTCGTCTATTTACAGCAAACCCTAAAAGCTATTTTCATTTGACATCATACAAGTATCATAAACCAGAATTTCATCAAGCAAATATCAGATAGGCAAAATTGGTGTACAAAATTATTATTCTTACGAAGAAATTACTACCAATATAAGATAGAAGTTTCTTACACTAAACATTTTAGGTTTAAGGTCATTTAAGGTCATGTACAAATACGGAACCCTCAAGTGAATGAATATTTAAAATTAAAAAAATGTTTATGGTAGTTTTTTTTTTTCTCTGCATTGGAAATATATATAATTTATATTTAGTATACAGATGATAAAACAGCAAACCACATTCTTCCATACTTTATTTTTGTTGTATAATGTGGTTCGTGGCAAAAAAATAAAAATATCTCGACATAAATGTAAATAAAATAGCATAATGTGTACTCGATTAATATGCAATGAAATATTTTTTTTGTATATTATTGAATTTTTTTAAACTATTTATTATTGAATTGAATTCTTTTAATATTATTTATTAATAACTGAATGATTTGTTGTTTATATTATTTTTACTGTATTGATTATCTATTATATAGCATGTTCCACGACGATAATTTCATACCAAAATTTTAAGATTTTGAAAATGGCCCCTCTGCATTTATTGCGAATTATATACAGTTTATAGTAAGAAATAATGGTTTGATTTGTAATTGGCAATACAGATTCTGAATAGAAATTACAAGTAAACATTATTTTTGTATATTAAAAATTTAAAGATTTTAATACTTATTATCCGTTTTTAGAATATTGTTAGCCCTGACATAAAAATATTTAAATAAAACGTTGAAATATTATTCATAAATAAATTATTGTTTATGTGCGATAAGTAATAATTTGTTATTTCATTTCAGGTCTCTTTGATGTCAAGAATTGTTCCATCGCCAGATTGGTTCATCGGAATTGATAGCTTTGATCTCTGTGTTAATGGAAATTGGTTGGATAGTATTACAATTGAGGTAAGAAATTTATAAATTCTTAAGCGTTTTGATTTACAAAGATAATGACCAGAGTATAATAGTTTTATAAAAGAGCTGGTGATAAACTGTTGTATAAAAAGTTTTTTTTAAATAATTTATTTTATACTTTTCCAAATATTGTCCATTTCGATTTTAATCTTTTTAATTTTTTATTGAAAGATTTTCAAAACGCATAATACTCAAGTAGTAAATTTTATTTAAATTCTCTTTGCGCAGCAAGCTTTTAAATACTTCCAAATAATTATAATTTTCATTCTTATACAAGTAAAATATTGTATTAAAGCTTGTTTTAAAAAATTTATTTTAGTTATAAATGTTACATTGAACTGAAGTAAAATGTTTATGGATGAAATGTAACCGTAAAATCATCAAGAGGCAGTAAAATAAGGCAAAAAATTGTCTTTTACCTAGATTTTTATTTATTGTTGTACTCCGAATGCAGAAAACCGCTTGTTACTAGCTTGTATTGAAAGTAAATTTTTATGATTTTCCTGTATAATATATTTAATCAAAAAAGAAAATAATGACCCAAAATTAGTGGGATTCAAAAAAAAGTTCACCTAAATCGGTCAAAATTTGGCCAAGATATCGAAAAATTTATTTTTTGAACTATGTGACGTCACAAAAATCAAAAAAAATTAATTTTGCTTAATGATACTCAATTTTTATCCAATTTTGACAAACAAAGTATGTAATCCTACTAAATTTGGTACGTTTTTTTCAAAAATTTGGTTCAATAAAATGTATCTATAATATATTTCAAGATAATCAGGGTTTGATCATGAAATTTCCTATATAGGTTATAGTTATCGAAATGAGAATATAAAAAAAAAAAGTATGACCCAAAATTAGTGGGATTCTAAAAAAAGTTCACTAAAATCGGTCAAAATTTGGCCAAGATATCGAAAAATTTATTTTTTGAACTATGTGACGTCACAAAAATCAAAAAAAATTAATTTTGCTCAATAATACTCAATTTTTATCCAATTTTGACAAACAAAGTATGTAATCCTACTAAATTTGGTACGTTGTTTTCAAAACTTTGGTTAAATAAAATGTATCTATAATATATTTCAAGATAATCAGGGTCTGACCATGAAATTTCATGTATCGGTTACAGTTAGCGAATTGAGAATATAAAAAACGAAAAGTATGACCCAAAATTAGTGGGATTCTAAAAAAAGTTCACTAAAATCGGTCAAAATTTGGCCAAGATATCGAAAAATTTATTTTTTGAACTATATGACGTCACAAAAATCAAAAAAATTAATTTTGCTTAATGATACTCAATTTTTATCCAATTTTGACAAACAAAGTATGTAATCCTACTAAATTTGGTACGTTGTTTTCAAAAATTTGGTTCAATAAAATGTATCTATAATATATTTCAAGATAATCAGGGTCTGACCATGAAATTTCCTATATAGGTGATAGTTAGCGAATTGAGAATATAAAAAACGAAAAGTATGACCCAAAATTAGTGGGATTCTAAAAAAAGTTCACTAAAATCGGTCAAAATTTGGCCAAGATATCGAAAAATTAATTTTTTGAACTATATGACGTCACAAAAATCAAAAAAATTAATTTTGCTTAATGATACTCAATTTTTATCCAATTTTGACAAACAAAGTATGTAATCCTACTAAATTTGGTACGTTATTTTCAAAAATTTGGTTAAATAAAATGTATCTATAATATATTTCAAGATAATCAGGGTCTGACCATGAAATTTCCTATATAGGTGATAGTTAGCGAATTGAGAATATAAAAAACGAAAAGTATGACCCAAAATTAGTGGGATTCTAAAAAAAGTTCACTAAAATCGGTCAAAATTTGGCCAAGATATCGAAAAATTAATTTTTTGAACTATATGACGTCACAAAAATCAAAAAAAATTAATTTTGCTTAATGATACTCAATTTTTATCCAATTTTGACAAACAAAGTATGTAATCCTACTAAATTTGGTACGTTTTTTTCAAAAATTTGGTTCAATAAAATGTATCTATAATATATTTCAAGATAATCAGGGTCTGACCATGAAATTTCCTATATAGGTTATAGTTAGCGAATTGAGAATATAAAAAACGAAAAGTATGACCCAAAATTAGTAGGATTCAAAAAAAAAGTTCAATAAAATCGATCAAAATTTGGCCAAGATATCGAAAAATTATTTTTTTGAACTATGTGACGTCACAAAAACCAAAAAAAATTATTTTGCTTTATGATACACAATTTTATCCAATTTTGACAAACAAATTATGTAATCATACAAAATTTGAGACGTAGTTTTAAAAAATTTCTTAAAAAATGATGGTCATACTTACCATCA